>BMAW01016158.1:159571-182799 GCA_019974015.1 Nephila pilipes
AAAAAAAAAAAAAAAAAAAAAAAAAAAAAAAAAAAAAACTAAGAGACTTCAAAAATTTTCAAGTAAAATATTCATAACAATAAGAAAAAATGCTACACCAAGAAGGAGCGGAAAGAAAGTGTTGACACTCGGCAAACTGAGAGAGACAGCAACGATGAATAAGTGATATTTATTCTGAAATGATATGCGTAATACAGGTAAAAAAACAGCATCTAGTTAGTAGTTTGTAGAACCACGTGGATGCGTATAATATGTATGTATACAATTTACGCGTATAATATGTATGTATACAATTTACGCGTATAATATATATTTTACGGTATTAGATTTTACGGTATGTATATACACGCACATACACCCACGCATATATATGCACACACACACACACACACACACACACACACACACACACAATAATAATATATCTGCTGTTTGAGAAAATGCAACACCATGAAAATCATCAGAATCAAATGATAGTTAATGCAGAAACGAGCTGTACTGATACAATAAATAAAATTTTCAAACAAAGAAACAACCATTCGTCCAAATAGGTATTTGTTAGATCATCGTACAATAAGTGCTAGCTTCGCACGACGTGGCTGAGTCAAAATGAATGTTGAATATCTGGCTGGGAAGAAATTCCATATCGCTTGTATGCGCACAAATCGTCTTTGAACTGCAGGACGCGATCACGAGTTCGAGACCCGACAACACACTATCCCACAGTAGCTCAATGGCGAGCATATCCGTGAATAGTGGCTTGGCAGGAAGAGTATGCGTTGTGCGAACAGAAGTCTCGAACGTCCGCAACATGTGGGCGTGCATTATCTGCTGAAAGATATTAGCGAAGTCCTTGAAGAGAACGACTTTCAAGCGTGCCTTCACGGACGTACCTGTTGCTATTGAGATTACCCTCAACATCAAATTGGATCGTCCATGATACGAATCGCACCCCAGACCAGTCTCGGGTGCTGATCCACTATGTCGTTGCCAATAATACCTCAGGAAGGCAGCGTTGACCGGCATAATCGCCAACACGAACACGGCCATCATGGGTCCACAAATTGAAGCGTGATTCATCTGAAAAGACAACTTGGTCGCCAATCAGCTCGCCTCGCTGTCTACAAGAGCCCACTGCCGCACGCAGCCGTCGATGAATTCGCCGTGAGGGAACTCTGTATAAAACACCCTGCATCGCAATCCACGGCGCGACGAGTCAAATTGATCGAAGCCGACAATTGTACACCTGTAGCAGTAGACCAACGTGCTGCCAGCTGCCTGGAGGAAGCTGTGCGATCATTCACCGCCCTGCGGAGCAGGTGTCGATCATCGCGCTCTGACGTCACCTTCTGTCGTCCAGTGCCCGTTTTTCGAGTTGTTCGGTGCTCGTCGGTCCACTGCTTCCAAACTCGCATCACTGTGGAACTGTTCCGCTGCATACGAGCTGCTATTGCGCGATAGGAAAATCCTCCTTCTCGAAGGCCGATTATCCTCCCTCGTTCAAACTCCGTAAGTTGCTTGAATTTCTTATTCTTCCGTCGTGGAGGCATACTCAGGTCTCACTAAACGTTTGCCACTAACAAATAATCATAGACTTTTTTCAACGTCCCGCTACAGCACTTTATTTATACGCTTTCAGCATCAATTCAGAGGGCGCTGCGCGCGCCGCGCACGCGCGATGGCTCTGAAACTTTATTAATTTGCATAATATCCTATAATTGACATTTGCTGCGAATTTCATTTGATTCTGATGATTCCTTCATGGTGTTGCATTTTCTACAAACAGCAGTTTATATATATATATATATATGTAATGATTTAACTTAATTCCCATTAATTTCTCACTTAAATAATTTAATTTACTAAATTTGCCCATTCTCTCCTTTAAACAATAATGTTCATTCGTATTTCCTGATACAATTCCTTATTCTTTTTAATTCATTCAATCACGCGTTCCAATAAATTGCTGACAATGCTCTCTTCCCATCGGAACAGACCTGTACGGATGATCCCTACCAGACTTTAGGTCTATACTTATCTTCCCTGGAAGTCCCTCCATTCAGACTGTTTGGACTCTGACGTTTAATTGAATTTTCTCTCATATAAATAGCAAAACACAGCGAAAAACGCTCTATTCTTATTGCTCTTCTTATACTCCTCTCATTACCTTACTGCTGTTCTCTTACGCTCGTCCTCTCTCTCTCTGATCTTTTGAGATTTGTATGGTAATTTCGCTTCGGCCATTAGTGGCCGAAGTCCGACTAAGTCTGCTACAACATGGAAATAAAAGTATTTCGGCCATATATGGAATGATTCATTACTATTGAACAAACATTAAAGTAAATACGTTACATTTAGTCGACAGGATCGTTACATATATATATATATATATGTATGTATATAGTATATATAAAACGCAATGAAAAATAAAATTTTACATTTATCTTTACTTTCTATATCCTGAACTAATGAATAACTGAAAATGTGCTTTTAATAACACTTTATGTATAAATACAGGTCGTGCAAATATTGTAAAACTTTCATAACAGTAACAAAATTTAATTTGTTTTTAATCGTGATTTAATTGATTGGAAAAGGAAGGTCTATAATAGGGCATTCATTAAATTGTTCAACTTTATTAGTACCATTAATGATGAATAAATTTGAATTATTAATTAATAAGAAAATAGGAGCTGATAAGAATTGATAAGAACAAGTACTATATAGATAAATAATTCAAATATGTCCTTGCTCTGAAAATTTTAAAATCAGTTTTCTCATTAAATAAATTATCCTATAAAAATATTACACTGTATAGTGAAGAAATTATTTTGAAAAATAGTTTAAATTGCTTTCGTATCTTGAAACTTTTAAACAACCCATAGCGGAAGAAAAAAATAAATTTTAACGCTCTTAGCGCCTTTAACATCATTTCTGAGATGCTCATAAAATTACACATGTGAAAAAGATTGAAAAAAGAAAAGAGATAACATTAGCTCAATGCAGCAAAGAAACATCGTAGCAAAAATATTGATCTCATATTTTACATTTAAACGTTGAGCTACGTTTTATTTTTCAGTTCTAAACCGTCAAAATCTTCCCACCCTGCGGGATAAAAAGGCCCCTCAGCATCATTATTATTTTCTAGTTTTACGACGTTAAGAAAAGGAGAAGAAAACACGTTAAATCGTTCAACATGCTCGCATCTTGTGGCATTTTCTCCTTTAATATCGTCAGTAGAAAAGGCTTCGTTTTCTCGTAAAATATTTATAGCGAATGAAATATCGCATCTCATACATTGGACTCGTTTCCAAAATAAAAGGAAAAAAATAACAATAAAGTAAAATTTAAAAATGATAATAAGGTATTAGATTTTACGGTTTTTTAAGAATCTCTGGTTTCTTGTTATAAAATGTGTATTTGTACCGACATCACGTATTCATAAAGATAGATATGAAAATATGCAATACAGCAATAATGATTCACTTTTTATGTCAAAAATAAAATCTTCTTTGATTATTAATTGTTGTTGATAGCGCAGAAACGTTAAATGCTCAGAGGCAATTGTTTTGAATATTTAATACACATGTGTGCGCTCTTTTAAGTAAATATAAATTTTATTAAGGCCACAGTAGCTTAGTGGTCATGGCCCGCTATGTAATAGGGGATGAAGCTCCCTAAATCTGCCGAATCTCTAAGTCATCCCGAAGGAGTGATGTAGAAGTTTGGAGAGGGAAGTACCACATCAGGTGTTGTCCTCGTCATTTCACCTAGGTCCAGAATAACAAGGACCGTCGCTAATAGCCATCGCGGGGATTCTCAGTGTTATGTTGATAAACAATGAATAAATAAACTAAATTTAGTTAAATAATCATTTAATTCATTTTGGACAAAACAATTAAATCTCTTTTAAACATGCTTTTTATTCTATGAATTGTGTTTAAAATTAAAAGAATTAATCGGTTTATGATCCTGCACCTGTTTCGAGATTTGTTGATGAGATATTATTTCTATGAAAAATTCTTTTTAAATGTAAATGTATTTCTCATTTACAGTTGTAATTAAAAGCAAATTATATTTCCCAATCATAATTAAGCATTCCAACAATCCTATATTTAAGCTTAGTCATAAAGTTACTGATTCCTCCAATCGCGATATTTTCAGTTCGAAATAATTATTCTTTTCGAGAGTTGATGATGATCCAAAGATTTAGAAGAAGAAAAAAAAATATTTAGTAAAATAAACAATCTATTCATAATTTTGGTCAGTATACTATATGTTACTTCTCGGGAAAACTATGGCTGCAATAAAAGGAAAAATATTATCTTAAGTCATGATATTCTTGCTGTGAATTGCAATATGTTGAAGCATACTGATTATTGCTACAACAGTACGTTTATACTTATGATCCGCTCGATGAAACTACGCTGTCCCAATATCAACATATCTTTTCGGGGCCCAAAGTCCTCCCGTGGCGTGGTGTGGATGTTAGGAGAGGGGGGTGCCAGCTCAGGTATCGTCCTCGTCACTTGACCGTGGTTCAAAATTACGAGGTCCGTCGCCAATAGCCCTCGTGTTGCTTCTAGTACGACGTTAATAAAAACTAAATTAAACCAATCTCAACTCAAATTATCTTCGTGCTCGTTGGAAACCCCGCAAGAGATGGACTGCTGGGAGCAGCTTACTAGCAATTTTTTTTATGTGTATTCCGGAAGCAAAACCACTCGCGAGCTGCTCGGCTCAAGTGTATTCGTCCCTTATAATATAAAAAGGGTATAATTTGTAACATGAAGTTTTCACCCAATTATTTCCAACAAATATCTAAAACATAATTATGATTATACTCTTGACGTTACTGAAAAACCATTTCAAAATTTAAGTTCATTATTGACTTAAAACATCTTATTCCACAATCCAAAGCAATACGTTTTATTGAATCTGAAGAATATACTTTTCTTTTTACTAAAAATAAGATAAAGAAACCTTATTCGGCTTTCACAACACTTCCCTCTTATGTTTTTGCTCCACTATAATTTCCGATATCCTATTTTAAGGCCTCTAGGGTCAGTGAAGGGTATACGGGTTCCGCCTTTCACACACAACGCCAGGATTCTTTGTTATATCAGAATTTGTCAGCTCTATAGAGAATTTTTCCTCCCTTTTCCACTAACCTTTTAGCTCCCTTCGCTAATCCCTTTCTTTGTAACGGGTCTGTGGAACCTTAATTCTTTTCAATGACTAGACTGTTATCGGTCAACGATGATTGCTTCCCATTCGGTTGGATTCGTACTCGCAGAGCGAGAAATCATGCTGTCAAGGAAAAAAAAAAGTGCAATGTAACAAAATAACGAACTTTCTGGGGTTTTTTATTCTTAAATTTTAATGTGCGTTTCAATAAAAAAGTTTTTATTTATACCTAGATTTCAATAAATTTCGTTTTTCAATTAAAACAGTTTTTATCATTACCGGAATTAAACTTTGTTTCTAAGGTTGGTGGTTATAATTAATGTCACTGAATCCTCTGGGGAAGTATTGTGCTAAAAACAAGGTCAAGATATTATAATTTTTTAATAAAACATTTTGAAATTAAAACAGAAGTTAGGGAACAAAATAAAGTTTAATAAAATTGTATGTTTATTGTGAAACCAATGTTAGCAAAATAATTAAAAATATTTGGTTGAGGACTTTCCCCAACCTATTGAATTAAAGTTAGTGTATAAGATTTAAAAGGTTTAAAACGAAAAAAGTTAAACGCAAAGCATTCAATTAAAATGTGTCTGGAAAATATCAAAAGACAAATACAGTACTTACATACAGAGGGATCCTCCCCCCCCCAAAAAAAAAGTGTCTATGGGTCAATCTCGTGTTTCCATCACATAGACGTGTCAAAATAACGTCCTGTCTTCTACGAGTTATTGTTATTTAGTTTTCATGTAAAAAACTTACAATATACAAGCCTCATTTTGAAGTTAAGGCCACGCTAGCCAAGTGGTCATGGTCGCGAATTCCGTCGAGTAGTTGTTTCGAGCTATGATAACACTACCGCCGTGTAGAGGGAATGATGCACGTTAAATCTGTCGAGAAAACAAGTCCACCAGAAAGTGTGGCGTGAAGGTTTGGAGAGGGAGGTGCCAGCTCAGATGTCATCCTTGTCACTTCATTAAGGTTCAGAATTACGAAATCCGTCGCAAATAGCCCAACAGTTGCTTCTAGTGCGACGTTAATAAAACCAATTAATCAATTAATCATTTTGAAGCTTTTTTGTGGTACATATATCATTTGACATATCTGACAAAAACGTCTTACAACTAACTAGTAAAATAAAGGAAGAATAAAAAATATTTTTAATGGTGTATAAAAATATATGTGACACACACATACACTTATTATTCTATTACAATTATTTAAATACGGATCATTAAGTTGATTGTTGATTAACTTAGGATTTATCTGACTCTTTCATTGATGGATAAGCGAAATATTTCAAAGATAATATAGATTTTGAAATGAAGATTATAATTTTATTCAAGTTTGTAAAAAGTAAAGAAATAACACATTTTTGAACACATATAAAAGAGAAAAATATACTTAAATGAAAACTTTCGGATTTATATTTATTAAGAAGCGATAGAAAATGAACTGATTAAATATTGACTGTTAATATTTCTCGGATGTTATTCGAAGATAATATTTTCAAAAACAGTTGAGTTATGGAATAAACATTCAGTTTTTTAAATCTTTTGCCCTCTATTATCTTGTTTTTTCGGAGAAGTTATAATTTTACATACACAGCACAACTTCATTGGAAGTGTATTTCATTTTTGATGCACAAAGCATTTTGAATATGGAATGTTGTAGAATTGAAATGTATCACTAAGTTTAAAAAAAAAATTGTAAATACTTATTTTTTGTTGCCTTTGTTTAAGCTTATAGAGTAAAAAAAAATTTGAAAGCTCCGAAAATTGCGATAAATTTAATTAAATATGTTTATATGGAAATTTATTCAGGAAATAAAGGATTAAAATACTAAGGAGGAGAGGGCATAGTATGGAACATTTCATGGAATTTAATAAAATCATTAGATTTTATTTGGTACTAAAATTGTATAATTATTCTGCTTCGATCTGGTTGTATGTGTGTGTGATCGCGGTAGCTTAGTGGTCATGATCCGGCGTTTCTTCGAGTCATGGTTTCGAGCCATAATGCCTTTAAAGACCCGCTATGTAGTGGGACTTAGACACGTTAAAACTGTCGAGGTCCAAAGTTCTGAAGGCGTGGCGTGGATGTTTGGAGAAGGAGGTGCCAGCTCAGGTGTCGTCCTCGTCACTTGACCAAGGTTCAAAATTACGAAGTCCTTCGCCAATAACCCTCTTGTAGCTTCTATGTGCGATATTATTAATCAATCAATCGATTGCATGTGTGTATTAACATCCTCTGACTTCTTTTGAAAAACTTCCTTTCGTTTGATTTTGATTTATTCATAATTTGTATAAAACACTTAATACTATATAAGTAGTAAAAAAGCGTCAATTAAATCACATATCACCATATCATATTTTGGAATTTTTTTATTTAAATTCGCATAAAAAGAACTAGAAAATCAAAGAGACACTTCATCAACCAAGAATTAAAACACTTGAAAATCATTAAAGAAACTGTAAGACTGGTCGTTTTATTAAGCTAATCAGAAAACTTATGCCGTTTTTAATTAAAAAGGTACAAAGCAGGAAAGATTGGATCGTAATGTCCCAATTAGCTTAGAATTGCGTCTTTTTAACGATGCCTTAACTAGACCTAATTATTTAGCTTTAGGTAGCAGAATACTGTAAAATGCGAGACAGGAAACTAAGAAGGGAGACAATTATCTTCGGTTTTTAATTTTTTTAAGTGCTTAAAGTGTGGTTCTTTGTTAATCCCAGCAACCAACTAAAATTAGTTCTCGAGGGATTTAATTATAATTTTCGCACCAACCACCTTCGTGCTTTGCTCACCAGAACAGAGCACAATTTAATTCTGAAGAATTAGCTGGCGCTTATCTACCTCAAAGCATTTATTAAAACAATTAAGGCTCAAGTGGTTGCTGAAAAGAGACAAACCCCGAGATCTTTTGAGACTGTCTTAAATTGCGACTGATCAAGAACTGGAGCATTTTTACTTCGCAATTTTAATAAGCGACATACCTGCTAGTTAAGGTATAAAAATAGTATTCGCTCATGTGTCTATAGAAAGCAGGAGACTGATAAAGAAGTTCTTGGGGCTTAAATCTCAGCCAAACGTAAGAAATATTTTCTGCTTCACATGGAGGCAACCAATTTGCGTAACAATAGAAGCTCCAAGTAATCCAGTGTTTGATTACGACAGCAATTAAATTCCCGCCTTTTCATTTCCTTTTGTTCTCCTTTTCCCTTCCCATTCAGCATGACTGATAAAGCGGAAGGAAAACTGTAAATTAAACAAGCGCCGAGATTAACCGAGGAGATTTAGTTTTAAATATGCATTAGTTGCGCATCTTATTTCCGCAACACCAGCTACTAAATGCATTTCATCCGAAAAGAGATAGAAGTTTAATTTATTAGCATTGTTATAGGATTTCAGTAGCCAGGCTAAAAGATTATCCGGGTTTAGTTTGTAGGATTATTCTTGGGATACATTTGCATTATTGTTCACAGATTGAATTTTATTTCCAATGTATGATTTGAACTGCAATATCCAGAGGATTTCCCAGTGTGAGATTAGATGAGTAAATTAAGACTAAACGAAAGTCGTTCTTTATGTATTTAAATCTTCGGTTATAGTAAAATTAACTTATTGAATCGATTACGAGCTTATCTTGGCGAATACTATCCTAAATTAATTACTTAGAATCAGTGATTACCGAACTTCATCTAATTATTTCATGTCTAATTTAATCTTAGTATAAGATGTCAATAGTTTTGCTGACTTATAACTTGGCTCGTACATTTTACAAGTTAATATTTTCATTAGAAAGTTCGGATTTTTGATTTTTTGGTACGATTCCGTTTTTTGACAGGAATTTGTTCATAAGAAAATGACTGGAATTTTTTTTCCTTTTGCGCATACTATCATTAAATAATAAAAGAATTACGAATATGGGATATAAAAATATAAAATATGACATGAAGTAAATGAGATAAAAATATATGACGTAAAACTGTACAACAAACATTTTTGCTTTATTTTGCCTTTTTTCCCAATGGATGATGTGTAACGGAATGATTATTGCAAGTTTAGTTTTTACTTTATTTGTTAAAAGACGAGATAAATGCTCTAAAAAAGAATGAATTACATTTGCAAGAATATTATTTTCATAAGAGAATTACATCATAGGCATATACATATATTAAACGAACATTGCTGACAATTAGTATGCATTTTATAGTACTTTTTGCTTTTAGTTGACTTACTTAATGCTCATCTCAAAAATATTTTCATTCCTTAAATTCAATTTCATAAATAAAATATCTTTCCACTTGTGTATATTAACTGTTGCATGTAACAAATTATCAACAAAAAATTCCACCAATAAAATCGTTAACTATTCTCAATGTTAATATAAAAAAAAAAAGCTTGAACAGGAAAGTCAAAAAACTTCAAAGAAAAAAATCCAATTATTTTCTTATAAACAAATTCATGAGAAAAAAGGAATCGTACCAAAAAATTCAAAATCCGAACTTTCTATTGAAAACATTAATTTGTGAAATGTGCGCACCAAGTCAGCAAAACTATAGGCATCCTATACTAGTTAAGATTAAATTAGACAAGAAATAATTAGATGAAGTTCGGTAATCACTGTTAATATTACTCAATTATTACAGCGAAATATTGCATGAATTAGACTAAATAACGTAAGAAACTCAAAAATAGCTTTTCAAACAGATTAACATCTGGCATTTCTCAACAATGGCCCTTATTGACAGACAGCTACCCTTTAGCTATTTTAACGCATTTCCCAACGTTAACGAAAATACATCCTGTCAAAACAAAAATGTTAACGCTAATTTAAATACCTAAAGGAGTGAAGCATATGTTATATGCAGAAAAATGAATTTTTTAAAGCACTTCAGTAGGAATTCTACGTAGAAAATGTGAAACGCGGTAAAACTATCTTTTTTTTCTAATTAATTTTTTTTTGGAAGTTTTTATTTTTGGTTAGAATTTTTAACAAACGAATAAGCTTTGAAAAAATATCCTACATCAAATCATTGCGATTTAAATACTTCAAAATGCTTAAGTTTTTCAAATTTTTTTAAAAAAAATTCTAAGTAGTTTTCGGACAGGGCTGTAAGGGAAAATGAACTCTTACCATTTATTATAATAATTTTTTAACTAAAAGAAATTCGAATAATCGCTTTATTAAAAAATGCATATCTGAAATCAAATCTTTTAAAACTGATATTCAGATAATAATGTTTTTTATTGCTGAAAAATCGAATGGACTTGAAAGTCATGCGTAGGCAGCTGTCATTGAACCATGACTCGAATTTCGAAATGAAAACTATGTATATGTAATCAAAAGAGATACAACCTTCTACTTTTTTACTTTTCAAGATCGTGATGTGGATTGCCAATATCAATATTCTCCTAAGTAACATTTTATAATCAGAGGGTGATGATAAAAAAAAAGAATCCATTTATTGTAGGCCCTTTTAAGCAAACACACTGCAAATATTGGATGAAAATGATAAGAACTTTAAAATATATTCTCAAACACTTGCAATCATTTAAATAATCTCTATTATGAATTGCAGTTGAGTTCGTCTGTAGTTTACACATTCAAAGCCAAATTATTAATTTCAAATTTATTCGGAGAAAGGGGTGAAATCAATGAAAGGTGCTATTAATTTCAAATTTTGTTCATAAATTCTGTTAAATATTATGAAGTAGTTTCAAGAAACACACAAAAGACGTAGAATTTTAAGTGTGTAAGTATGCTTTAAGAAATATGTAATTTCGAAGTTATTATTCACTGTACGTGTTATTTATTTTACAACTGAAATTCATATTTAATACAGAATTATCTTTCAGTTTCAAATTTTAGAAACACAATTAAACATAGTGTTTGACATTACTCTTTGCAAGTAGATGTATTTCAGTCCTATACTGTCCAAAGGTCTTTTATTTCTTGTGACCTAACTCAAAACAATCATTTAGTAAGAAGCAAAGATATCGGAAATTAAGAACTAATCGGTTTGGTTGATATCAAACCACTTTCTTAAATTAACTTTCTGCTACTATATTAAATAAACTCATTCTCTAAGAGCATTCTATTTGATAAAAGTCCATTACAAATCAGTATTTGTTCTCATACTCTAATCTATGTCCTCGAAATAGAAGATACGTCCATTTTGTTTTGCTTAAAAAGCGTAAATCATGTTGGAAAGTGTAAACATCAAGTGCTATTAATAGTGATGATAGCGTTTAGAATGGCGACTATCAAGTTTCGTCTTTGGTTCATTCATTTGAATCAAGGAAAGTTGCTTGCATTTGTATAAAAAAAGTTATACTGTACTCAAATGATATCGTGCGCTGAACTCAATCCTTCAGTGGAGAGGCGGGAATCGATAACGGTTCAAGTTCGCTACAAGGCTGGTTGTCTCACCTCTTTGAGAGATAACAATAAAGCTCTTCAAAGAACGATTTAAAAGAAGGCGTGTGAAATAACAGGAAGCACTTGAGATATTTTTAGAAATTATTAGAGGACATTCTAACCTTTTTTCGAGACCTTGGGGTTTTATGATAGATAGTTAAAGAGATAACTCGGAGCAAAAGCTTTAGAATGATAATTACATGGAAAATATGTATTCCAAAAAAATTTAATTTAGGCACAGAAAATTGAGAATTGGTGAATGTTCGATCAAAAGGACTTTTACGGTAATTTTTCGAAGAATCGGTTCAGTCGTATTTGATAGGTAAAAAAAATTATATACCTAGGTAATTGTGTTCATTAATCTCACTAAATTTGAAGCTCGAGTATGAGTTTGATAAAATGATTTAAGGTAACTTATTTAATCAAAAGTAGAAAATTTCATTTCTAACTATTATGAATTAATTTCTGGTAAAAATGACCAATTTGTGTAACCAGGGTGAAATCTGCTGAATAAGTTGCATCCCAAATTAAAAAAGTGTCATCGAATAAAAAAAATTCTGTAATGGGATCAATATTTTAAATTTATTTAAGCATATCCGTTAATAGTATTATTATTTAAGAGAATAAATAATTGCCATCCATGTTATAAGATAGATCTCCTTGTTATTCATAGCCATGGTAAACTGTTTAATGGAGAGTAACTATATATAGAGAGAAAAACGATATGAAACAAAACTTTTTAGTTGACAGCTATTTTAATACTCATAGCAATTTCATAATCCGTAATTAGACTTATAACTAGACAATTTTTTTTTATCCAAAGGCTTTGCAATTCTTAATTTAGCATAAAATGTGGATACCTCTTATAATTAAGTTAGAAGTTAGGAAGTTACGATCGATGTACTAAAAAAACAAAACACACGTATCAAGTAAGCAGCATATAAAAATAATAATAGCTATGATCATTTCTTTCATAATTGAGGGCAATAGATAGACAATGAATAAAAAATAAATCTTTGTTGTGAAAGAAACTTATCCTTAAAATTTTTTTGGATTCATATGCGACTGATTCCATCATTAAAGATCGCATTTTATCCTCTTATTTACGAATGTATGCATTAAATAATTAAATTAAGAATGAAATATTATTCTTTTCTTTCGATTTTGAATCAATTATATACTCTACTTTAGTCTCAAAAAAGATAAAACATGGGTTCCGAAATTTTTATCGAATTTTCAGCACGAATAAAATCTTACATTAAATCAAGTATTTGATGCTGAATGAAAGGTTTTCTCATAAAATGAAATAACTTACACTAGGTAAAGGTTCCGGATCTAGTTTGAAAGCCGCTGCCGCTCAATTTACGTTCATTTGTTTTAAAATGCTTATCACATGAGTAATTCTCATTGAAAAAACTAGGTTGAGTGGTTAGTGGTAAATATATTGAAATATTGAATCCGCTATTCAATAATTTGGACTTTTATTTATTTAAGCAATTTTTCATTATTTAAAAAGGAAACTTGATTAGTTTGACTCACTAGCTATTTTCGTTCTTTGAAGTAGTAAGAATTTTCTCAAATATTAATATTAGATTAATAAAAAATAATAAAAAAAAAAAAGAAATACGTAGGATACGCTAAAGATAAAACGTCCACATTTGAAAAAGAAAAAGCTCTTCCACCCAAATATTGCACGGCTGCTTACCTGTGCAGTTTCAATGGCCAAAATCATGGAATTAAAGTTCGAACTATTAAAACATTCATTGTATTCACTGGATAAGGCCCCAGTGACATTTGTTTTTTAAATTTCCAAACTTAAAATGTTGGCTCTACGAAGAACGGTTCACGTCGAACGAAGAGGTCATCGCCCAAATAATTGCTTATTTTGAGGACCTTCTGAATTGTTATTTCTCAGATGGCTTAAAAAAGTTGGAGAAATGCCCAGAAAAGGGTATAGAGTTAAAAGGAGATCATGTTGGAAAAAGAAATTACCTAAAATAATATATATATATATATATATATATATATATATATATATATATATATATTAAGGACTTATTGAATGACCCTCGTATTATTTATGAATAACTCATTAAGAGAAAAAGTTTCTCATTTCAGAATTTATATGTATCAAAAATGAGAGAACTGAATAGTATTATTAATAAGGATTGTTGCATTTTTCACTGTCGCCTGAATTTTTTGGATGCACAGAAGTGGTTAAAGATATTTAACACACATACACTGCTGGCCGTTATAATTGCAATACCAGAAAGGAAAGCAAATACAAAAAGAATATTTATTGTACGAAAGCATTATGATATGAAGACAAAATGATTAAATCTGCAAGCAGTTTGGAGGTTTACAGGGGAGCGAAATTAGTATAAACAACTGCTATCCTGGCAGCTAAAACGGCTCTTACCTGGTTAGGCATGAAGTCCAACTAGGCTTGGATGGCAGAAACTGGCAACTCATTCCATGCTGCTTCAAGTCTATACCCCACCGCGTCAACCGTATTAGCAGTAAAGGGGGGGTGGTCTAGTCTCTCAGCAACCCATGACCAGATGTTTTCAATGAGTGACATATTTGAAGACCATGCAGGCCAGGGCAACAATCGAATACCCTGTGTATCGAGGAAGGCCAGAGCACTACGTGCAACATGTGGTCTTGTATTATCTTGTTGGAAAATAACATTTGGCAGGATTCAGGCACAGCTACTACAAGTAAGATGTCAGAAATGTGCCATTCTTCGACACACATATCTCTAGTCGATACGAACTAGAAATATGTGAGTCGGGCACCAACGGCTGCCTAAGCCATCACACCCGGTGCAGGGTCTCTCTGACGATATCGAATGCAAGCAAGCGACGTGTAGTCTCCCTGGAGACTCCACACACGTGTACGACCACCAGAATACTGCACGCAGAACCGGAGCTCGTCTGAAAAGATGACATTGTGCCACTCTTGTATCCGGGTTAGTAGTTCGGCGCACCGGAGTCGCCGTCTCTCTCTATGCTGCGTTGTGAAGAGAAACCGAAGTAATGGTCCACGTGCTGACAATGCTCGTTGCTGCAAACGTCGACACACCGTACGAGTGCATATTGGGCGTACTGAAAACATTCCCATTACTTGACTAATGGTCCGTGATGTGGTTGTACGGTTTTACAGATTCTGTCCTCTCGGGCGTGGAGATTATGCAGGCCATTCAGTATGACTCTCAGCAAACCGTTGATTCCAAATTCGCATGACAGTGGTTAGATTTTGACAAGTACGACGGGTGATATCTCAGAACGATAATCCACACTCTCGTGGATTAGACAACTATCCTGCCTCTATCGAATTCTGACACTTGCTGGAAAGTATTTTTTCTCCTTATTCGAGGCGTAACACGATATTCTGAGTAAAATCCGACCTTACAAAGCGCCTTTCAAATGATAAATCCACTACGCAACTTTTCTTTTATGCAGTGCTTCAGATGTCGTTTTCCTTTACTGCGTCATCTAAATGAGATGAAATACTAATCATTAGCATATCCTAACCTCTTCTTCATTTCATATGATTTTGACATTCCGTCAGATCATTCCTTCCTTGTTTTAATGGCCAGCATCATATATATATATATATATATATATATATATGTGTGTGTGTGTGTGTGTGTGTGTGTGTGAGTGTGTGTATGAAATTAAGAAAAGTAGAAACATTTTTAAAATTTGGAAAACTTAAAATTTTTTGAAAATTTAAAAGTGTTAAATAATATATTTAATGTTGAAACAGGCTTTAGTTTGTTAAGGTAGGTTATTCTAAAATCATAAGCCTAAATATACCATCCTACAAAATATTTTATTAAAAAATTGTTATAACACCAAAAATATAAATTGTAAATATTCTGAGAATTTAAATCACACAAAAAAATTAAATTAAATAGCAATGCATACATAAAGCGAAAAAAATCTTTAAAAACAAAAAATCTTAAAACAAACACCAAGGTTTTCCAAATATAACACTCCACATGTATTACTATTACATACAGTAAAACAAAGAAATGCAAACAAATTTATAAATTTACGAAACATAAACAAATAAATTTAGAAAAAAATATTTACTCACGTTAAAAATCTGTTACTGCTTGATACCAATTCATGAAAATACTTGAAAAAACATAAAAATGAGTCAAATATCAGCTACGTAGTTGAACATCGTACAATCTTCCCACGTAAAGAAAATGCAAACACTAAACTCAAAAAATCAATTTTTAACTATTGCAAGAATGCCAATTTCTTAACTCTAGAAACAATCTATCGAAAATCATAGGCTGAAACAACTTACCAAAATTTTGAAAACTTACAAAATCAAAAATTTTAAAAAGAATTCCAAAAAGACGTAAGTAATTAGTAGCGGAATTTAAAAATACATATAATTAGAATATATCAACTCCATATATCATACTATTTCATAGCAAAATCTAAAAAGAAAATTTTTAGGAAAAGCATTTAAATAGCAAAATTTTAAAAAATTTTAAATAAATAAATAAAAATGTAAAAATAAATAAATAAAAATGTAAAAATAAATAAAATAAAATAAAAAATTAAGTAAATAAAGTAAATAAAAAAATTAAAACTAAGAAAAAATCTAAAAATTAATGAAAATAAAACAATAAATAAAAATTTTAAAAAATTAAGTTAATTAAATTTTTAAAAAAAATTAAAGCTAAGAAAATTTTTAAAAATCAATAAAAATAAAACAAAATATATAAAACATTTTTAAAAAAAATTAAGAATTTTTTTGAATTAATAAAAATTATAAAAACGAATAAAAATAAACCAAACATGAAAATTGGAGGGAAAAGGAAAAAACATAAAGAATTTTTTTTATTAAAAATTATCATAAAAAATTACGACCAACCAATTTTATAGATCTTATGTTATAAATTTTTTCTTAAAAATTAATAGAATAATCAGCTTTATCACGAGTAGAAAAGGAATAATTTAAATTATTTTGAATATTTGAAGGCATATTATTTGATATTTCAACGAAAAAAATGTATAAAATGTTTCTAAAAATATTTTAACTTAAGTTGCTACTTTAGAAAGGAACTTTATTAATAGGGAAACATTAATCATCCCTTTTGTAATTACCGTTACTCAGAATTATATTATTCTCGATTTTTCACATAATATATCTAAAAATCTGTTTCTTATGAATTTACATCAGTTTTAATCACATCTAAGTAAGAAGGATAAGAAGATAAATCTGATTTAACTTCTGAGTTAAGAATAATTTGAAAAATTATGAAATCATCAAGATATCTATTTAGATATCAATTAGCTTTTTAGCTTGAAATAATTTTTTTTTCCAAAAAATTATATTCATAAAAATGTAAATAAATATTAGCAAGACTATTTCAACAAGACCACCTTGAGGTATACCTTTAATTTGTTTATAATCTGTACCATTATAACCAATATAAATTTCTCTTAAGACTAGATTAATAAGAAATTGAAATTTCTCAAAAGAAATATAATTATTAGCTTTTAATTCTTTAAAATGGCCTAAAATAAATGTGATTAACTCTTCAATATTTTTTGAATTAAACAAATCTTCAAAGTCATAATTATAAATATCGTAAATCTTTATATATCAGATCTACCAGAAAGTTCTGTCCGTTTGTGAAGTGAAACAAAATAATACGTTTTTCTTACATTTAAAAAAATTATTGTACAATATATTGTCCGTCGTTATTTATGAACTCTTGCCAGCGTGATGGTAATTTGTAAATATTATTTTTGAAAATAGTCTTGTCTTGAAAAGCGAAGAACTCAAGTAGTGCTGATTGACGCATGCTTCAGTTTTGAATTTTTTTCCTTTCAGAAAATTTCAGGGAGATGAACAAGTGACAATTAGAAGGAGCTGTGTTTGAGGAATATGGTAAATGCGACAGAAATTCTGAGCCTAGCTCTTGAATTTTTGATGAATTCCCAAAGTAGCATGTTTGGCATTATCATGATGTAATATAATGTGCTTCATATTGAACATCGTCGACCTCTTTTCTTTCAGTGTTTTGTTTAAATCATCCATTTGCTGAACGTATGTCTCTGAATTGAGCTTTCTGTTATTTTTCAAAAGCTCTAAATATATTGGTTCTTGGACGTTCCACCATATGCAGAGAGTTATTTTATTTAGGCTCAATCTCAATTTAGAGGTGGAGGAGACAGATGGTCCACGCTGCAAGTATGCTTTTTCCCATGCGATGTATTCGAAAAGAATCGATTTTTCACCACCAGTAATTATTCGGTATAAAAGGGGTTTGCTTTCGTTCCGAGGAAACAGAGCTATGCAGCTATGCATATGACAATTCGATTAAGCAAATTTTTTCTCATTTAACTCCCGAAGCACTTATCTGGAATATTTATAGACCAATCCTAGTAAAGACAGAAAATATATTGTACAGTAAATATTATTAAATGTATGAAAAATGTATTATTTTCTTTCACTTCACAAACAGGCAGAACTTTCCGGTTCAATATATAAAATTCGTGTGAAATTTTTCTCCTATTATATCGTTCAAAATTAGTTTAGTTAACTTAATTTTCAAATGGTGAGATTAGATAAACTAATGTTTTACTATAAAGTAGCATTTAACTTGACACATTTTAAAACAATTTAAAGAGTCTACACCGAAATCTGTAGATATGTGTAATGGTTGCTTTATTTATAATTTTAAATAACATAATGTGAATAAACAATTTAAAGTAGAGAATTTTCAGTTAATGTCTGAACAAGCATCTACTCCTTGATATATTAAACTCGGAAACATTCCTACTCTTGTAGGGCATATTGAAACTCTTTTAATTTCCTACTTAGTACGTTATTTAATAGCTCACATTTCCATTTTGAGTGCTGCTGAATTCTACACATGAAATTACGTTTCTGTCAACATTTAAGTCATTAGAGAACTAGATGGAACACATAATTATGCCTTCAAGTTTCCAGAACACGTTTCTATCATGAAGCAAATATTACTCTCGTGTAATTTAAAGGAGGGGCGGTAGAAGTTAAATGATCTATTTGAATATAGGTATAATCTATTAAATGTTTTACATGTGATGTTCAAATGTTGAAGTTTGTTCCTGTAGTAATAAAGTAACAAAATGTTAATTACTCCTGCATATGTGTGTGTATGGTGGTATTATTCAAAAATAAATGACACAACTTCTAATAAAATTATAGCATTTATTGCAATCGTGAAGATGCCGAGAAAAATATGTTTTTCATTTTAGAAATCATAGCCGAAAGTCACCTCACCACATTCACAAAATTTTATTCTATAACTCATACTATTGGTCAATCAGATTAGACCACTAAAAAGAGCATCGCTCTATACCACAACCAGGAATGAGAACTTAATATAAACAAAAATCATTATGCTCCTTATAAATTCAATGTGATCCCGTTTGAATTAACGTATTGATCGAGAGAAAGACAGAATGAGAGAATTTATGAATCTCTATGTGGCCTCACAGTAGCCAAGTCACAATCATCACGGACTCGCGACCAGAGTTGTTTTCGTCGAGTCGTGGGTTCGGGCCCTAATGCCACTAAAGAAGGGGAATGTGCAGCGGGGCTGATGCATGTCAAATCTGGCCCAAGTCCAGACGACTGGTAGACGGCTCAAGTCCTCCCGTTAGCATGATGTGGAAGTTTAGAGAGGGAGATACCACCACGTGACTCACTCGTCACTTGACTGAGGCTCAAAATTACGCGGTCGGTTACCAGTAGCCTTCTCAGCGCTACGTTAATAAACAATTACTTAAGCATTTCCATAAGGATGTTAAATTAGTGTAAAAAATTAGTATTCTAATTCAAACATAAATTTAAGTGTATCAAGTAACATATATATCTATAATTGTGTATACATGTGTGCCTGTGCATTATCTTAAAATATTCATTAAATTAAGGTATCCGCCTATCTTTAAAACGCGATTTTCGGTCAAAAAGTCGATTTTTATTTACGGTCTATTATTAAGTTTAGTTTAGTTTAGTTTTTATTAACGTCGCACTAGAAGCAACACGAGGGCTATTGGAGACAGACCTCGTAATTTTGAACCACAGTCAAGTGACGAGGACGACACCTGAGCTGGCACCCCCCTCTCCTACCATCCACACCACACCAACGGGAGGACTTTGGGCCCCGAACAGATTTAACGTGCATCAGCCCCAGCTACACGGCGGGTCTTTGGCGGCCAAGGATCGAACCCGCGACTGAACGAATACCGCCGGCCGCTAGTCCACGACCTTGACCAACAGGCTACCACGGCCCGGTCTATTATTAAAGCCGGATTTCTTAGCTTTCTAGAAAATTTTCTTTTTTTGTTTCTATCTTACATAGAACACGAATTATAGGCATTCTAATAATAGTCTGTGTCAAATTTTAGGACTGGAAGTAGCATTCTGCTACAGGAAATGGAACTTTAATGTTTGATATTGATTGATATTTTACGTAATATCGCCATCAAAATATCTTCCAACATGCCTATGAACATGCTGATGAATTTCTTAAGACCCAAAATGCAAACGCATCTTTTAATGGTGTAATATGATAAAGAGTACCAAAGGAAGTTTTTGTTTGTTTGAAAACTGTGAAATTGGGTGCATATGATGCAATTATACAATTTAACGAAGGACATCAAGGCTGCTTAAAAGTCTTAAATAAGCTGAACATAGAAAAACCGGGCTACTTCACTGTAAAGGGATGCAAAAAGTTGGATTACAATCGAATCAGAGAATTGAAGAGTTACACAATACCTGTTAAATGTAAGCGTAGGAAAGTTTTAAAGGCCATCAGGAAGAAAAAGATAACTTATTTAAGTAATACAGATAGTGAACTTTGCATATCAGGGGCCTTTTAATGTTAAATGTTTATTTAGCTAGGTAAGTTTCTGGGTTGAAATGTATTTTCAGCTTTTTCTCAAAATCAAGATTTTCATATTTTGCTTCAGCGCAAAACATCGTATTAAAAAAAGTTATGTATTTAATGTTATGAAACTTTCATGGAATACTCTATGAAAGTGAATTCAGGACAAGAATCTCTCCTATTGTTATGATGCGATTACTTTGCGTTTTATTGATGATAAAAGTCATATCTTGTCACAAATTTGTACGTTTTTGTTATAATCATAAAAAAAAAAAAATGCACCAATAAGGAGCTGTCCGATGAAAACAAGAATTGGCGGATAGGACAATTATGTACAGAATAGAAAGTGATTAAAATTTCAGAAAAATTGAATGATTTATTTCAGAGTTACAAAATTACAAAGCAACGAGTTCAATAAGGTGTTGATCCACCTCTAGCCTGAATGCAAGCTGCCACACGACGTGGAATAGAGTGATAAAGCTCCCTGATGGTCTCCTGCGGTAATCCTTGCCAAATTTGCTACAATTGTTGGCCTAGTCATCAACATTCCCTGTTAGATGCAGTCGACTTCCCATCATATCACAGACCTGATCGATTATAAACTGATCTGCCTGGCCAAGGAAGTGTTTGACAAGCTGTAAGACAATTCATAGGAACACGTATGTGGTCTGGCATTATCTTGCTAAAAAATAAGGAAATGGTACTGAAAAAAGGAGCGGTAGCAAAACAGGTCTGAGAATGTCGTCGACGTCCCGCTGTGGTGTAAGTGTGCCTCTAATGACGACCAAAAGGGTCCAGCTATCAAGGGAAATGGCACCCCAGACCCTAACTCCTGCTCCAAGGCTTATGTGGCGTGCAATAGTGAAAGCAGGATCGGCACGCTGCCATGGCCATCTCCAGACATGTCTTCGATGATCGTCAGGACACAGTTGGAAGTGGGATTCGTCGCTAAACGCTGTACGTTCCCAGTCAGCATCCTTCCAACCTGATCGAGCCAAGCACCACAGTAATCTGGCTCGAAAATGTGCAGACGTGAGTTGCAGGTGGTGTAGCGATCGGTACGAGCGTAGATTTCGCTCTACCAGCCGTCTGTGAATGGTCATGTTGGACACTATTGTGCGGGTCGTACGTCTGATGGTTGATAACGATGAATCAGGCGCTGTGACAGCTGATTTGACAATCACTCTGTCCTCCCGATTTTCTGTGATCCTAGATCGACCGCTACCATTATGATGCTGAAATCTGCTATTGTCCACCCATTCTTGCCAGCATCTTCTAATCCCTGCATCGTTTCGACCCATATTACGAGCGATTTTCCGATTTTCCCAGCCTGCCTCTTTCAATCCAATGATACGACATCTTTCAAACTCTGGCAATTGTTCGTAATGAGCTCGAATCCTGTGGCGAGGCATTTTTTTCAGTCGTTGAAAGATATCTTAAAGGGCAATGCAGCAGAAAATTTGACCATCCGATTGAGAATCGCTTCTTATATACACCTGCTGAGTGCGCAGTTCCGCTCCGCTGTTGCTCCCGCTATTCATTCATTGGACACGAAATTTTAATCAGCTGCATATTCGGTACAAATGTCATTGCATACGAAATGTCATTAAATTCGGGTAACTCCTTCTTGGTGCATCGTTTTTTTTTGTGTTTTAGAATATATATATATATATATATATATATATATATACAGTGGTGGCCAAAATTGTGGCCTGTTTTGAAAATTTTTATGTTTTTTAACTTTGTATTCTAATAGAAAATGTTACGATTTGCAAAATTTAAAGTTGTATTAATCAGTTTAAGGAAAATTTTATACTAAATGCAGTACAAAAAACAAAATTCATATATTCGCAATAGAAAAAAGTTATACGTCGAGAAATATCAAATAAATGCACGGATGTTGAGAAACATCAAATAAAAAGGCTGTGTATCGTAGTTTTATTTACAATCGTTTGAAAAATTATCAATATAATACAATCTGCATAGTTTTTAAAGCAATTTCGTTAGGTTTAAAATTAAATTTTTACGAGAACTACGCAAAACTGCAAGAATTCAATGTGTTTCCATAAATACTTTTTTTCAGTCTTAGGTTAAAAGATGAAATAGAATTATTCAAACATGTCCTTTTTGCAACGTTTCCATGTAGATAATTAAGAGAAAACACTAAAACTATTTCTGTCGCTCCCCTCCCTCTCCAAATAAAAAGTAGTTACATACAGAATTTTGTATTAGTTTCAAAAATACACGGTAAATAGTACTTTATTTATTTTTGTTAGAATATCGATAAACATAGAAAAGCATAGTCAACGAGAAAAATAATAACTACTGTTAAAGGAAGAGTCTACATTTAATATTTCTTATTAGTCTCAAATACGTAGAAACCGGTGTCTTATTTGTTTTGCTTAATACATTTTAACTAAGCGCGATATAAATTTTCTTTTTTTGTAGCCCTTATATTTCTTCTGAGCTCACATCTAAAAAAATATTTTCTAAACATTCTCTAACTTTCAAGTGGAGCAGTATTTTTCAATAAAATTAATTTAAATGAAATTGCACTATCGTGTTGCTTCGTTTTTAGAAAATGAGACGTAGAAAATCTCTTAAACTTTTTATTTGCAGCTTTAATTAATTTTTTCAAAGCAAACTATTAGCGTTTAAAGTTCTTTAAATATATATATATATATATATATATATATATATATATATATATAT
>BMAW01016158.1:189105-275819 GCA_019974015.1 Nephila pilipes
GATAGTTTTTTAAATATCTTACGCATGCATGAAAAAAAAAAAACTCAAACTGAGAACAATGCATTTAAAATCTTAATATTCAATTGTAACATTAAATTTTCTGGACTTGCGTGTTAAAATGCTCCTGGATTATATATTTATTTTATTCCGACCGCATCAAAAATGATTTCACATTCTTTTTTTTTTTCTTTGTTTCTTTCTAATTCATCCAAATGTTTAAAAATTTTAATGAAACTTATTAAAAAAAATAAACTGAAACGCACTTCGAATTCGAAAATATGTGGACACGGCATGTCCATTTAAATGCTGATTTTACGAAAACGTACTGTACAATTGTTTGAATAACTTTCGAAGTTTTTTGAGTATCATCAAATAGTTGATATCAAAACGTTCAGCATAAAATGATAAACAATACTTATATTTTAATACTAAATTTTAAGTTTAATACCCTTGAGACACCTCAATACAATTGCTTGTACCTGCGCTCTTTTCAACAGAAAAAGAAAAATAATGAGAAATCGTTATTTATTCATGGCTCATTAAATTATTTAAAAAAGTACCTATATGATACAAAGTTATAAGTTTTGAAAGTTTGCTTCAGAACCTTTCAAAAATTTTAAATTTTATTCTCTTGTATGAGTAGTGAGTACGATAGCTCGAACAGTTATTTTTCTACATGAAAGTAACACAACATAAAAAAAATTCACTGTTTCTGTAATGTTTGTTATATTTTAAAATGTAATGCTGCAAAATACATTCTTAGAATGAAACATTATCTTATACACTGTTTAATATTTGTTGATAAAAATATTTTGCTTCATTCGGGTTTTTTTAATACTTATTCGATGTAAAAGAAATCATATTATTTTCATAAATTATAAAAAGTACGATGTTTCAATTTCTGAAACAGAATACCAGTTTTCTAAGTAATATTGAGTTATATATATATATATATATATATATATATATATATATATATATATATACTCTAAACAGAGCAAAATATCATAGATTTATGTTTAATAATCAAATATCTAAGTAATGGAAGATGTAAATAATTTTACTAAGCTAATATTTTTAAAATTATTAAATGCAATACAAATTTTTTAACTAAGTTTTTAAGTTAACTCTTCACCTTTTAAAATGGAACTGCAACAAAGTAACCTCATGTGAAAGAAACATCTGCGGAATAAAAGCTATGCCATTTTACAGATCTAAATAAATCGTAGTAAACCCGGTCAACTGAAATAAAATTTACCAATCCTGATCCTTTTAGATTCCATCTGAAATATTCACGAACATTGCAGATTTCGGAATCACTCGAAGCAACCCTATTACTGAATTGTATATGATCAATAAAAGGACATAAAATATTGTGTTCTTTCTGGAAAAAAGCTTTTGAGAGCAGAATATTTACAAAGGGGGTGAGGGCAAGTCCTATATTATTTTATACATGGAGTCAGAAATGCTTCAATGCTTTTTGTAAAACATTCTAGCGAAACATTTTTAGGGGTTTTGAGGTCGGCATATCTAAAAATATGCTTTTAGAAAAATATGCATTGAAGATTGTGTCTATCACAGTGTAAACACCATCGAGAAAAATATTGGTGGAAATTCCTTTTACTAAGTGAAGTTTGAAGAGCCCAGATTCTACGAACGACAAACACTCTTGGACGATTTACAGGCTAGGATTTCTAAAGAAAGACAACTTTCTGTGAAAACCTAAAGTTATTTCAAATTTGTTTCTAAGAATACCTTTTCTCTATTGTATTCTTTGAAAGGATCGGTATCATTAAATTTTCAGGAAGTAGACGACGAATAAACTTGAGGCTACAAAACAGCGTCGAATGCGACCTGCATTATTCATACGAGAAAACATTCTTTGTCTTATGCACAAAATATTCATACGAAAACAATTTTGAAAGTTGAGTCTTTCTTGCGTCGTCCCGTTTTACTCTAAGCAGCTGCCGCTGGTACCCAGAGCAGCTTCTTTTGTTCTCACTTCTTTTGCAAGCCTACCTTTGTCAAATACGTTTATTGTTTTATTTTACCCAAGGCGCTTTTCGTGCTTGTATATATATATACACACATACACAAGTATTACGTTCTATATGCACAAAAGGCGACTTAGAGGGGGGAGATGAGCTTTGCAACACCTTATGATGGAGATGTGAATGTAAATTCCGTGTTTTTTCAGCTTCGATAATGAATATCATGTCGAAATTGTGCATTCGATAGAGGAAAAAAAAGATAGGATAAATTTTGAATTTCAAATTAATGTTTTTAATTCCATTCTGAAAATTAAGAATGTAATTCTATTTTTACACTTGTCTTTGAGATATCGAGTGATTCGCGATTTTCTCTTCACTAATATTGGGGACTTTTTACAATTTGAATTGCACAAAATTCCAACTTCTTGCCAACCAAATGAAACGTAATTAGGCGATTGTAATTGTTCATTAACATTACACTGAGAAGCAACAAAGGTTATTGGTGACGAACGCCGCAATTTTCAGCCTTTGTCAAGGGACAAGGACGACACCTGAACTGGCACTTCCCTCTCCAAACTTCCACACCACGCCAACAGGAGGACTCGTCAGATTTAACGTGCATCATCCCCTCTACACAACGGGTCTTAGTGGCCTCAGGGCTCGAACCCACGACTCAACGAAAACATAGCCGGCTTCGAGTTAGAGGCTATCGTGGCCAATATTCAAAGTTGATGATGTTTCTAGAAAATAGTTTCAAAGCAATATATAAAGATGGGTTTTTTAACCGAATAAATTCTAACGGACTTTTCTTGAAGAAAATATAGCTCTTATTTCAGAGTAATCCAATCAAGTTTAAGCAGATGGGAGAAAATATTTGTTTAAAATGTAATAGAATAAAAGTTCAAAGGTAGATATATATTTTTATAAACTATATGTACAAAAAAATAGCAAAATATAGTTGTTGCAAATAATAAACTATTCAGCTGACTATTACATCAATTCTAGAGCTTTCAACTATACCTTAGAGTAAGTAATAATATTTTTGTTATATTTTATGCAGATTAAAATTTAAAAACGACTTGACTTCAAAATAAAACATTAAATTACATAACGGACAGACAATTGTTTGATAAGAATTCAATAACCTCATTCAATATTTTATTTTACGTTTTTTTTTCAAACCTAAATACCAGTGTGCAGAAATACATAGTAAATCTAATCAAAGCTCCAATTTTCAGTTAATCTCTTTCTTAGTCTAAGTTATTCTTTATACTTAACGAACATTTTTTAAACTAAATTGAAAAGCTTATGTCAAAAATTAAGAAAGGGTAGTACCATACTATAATTCAAAACTGTTTTTATACGAAAAGATGTTTCCAGAAACAGAATTCTACAAGTATTTTGTGAAGTTATTCCTATCTATTAAAATAAGATATATATGTAATATATACATGACATTTCATTCAGGAAACTTCATGAGCCGTATTACGCTGCATATATTGGTGTCGCTTAGAGAAATTTCATTTCAATTATATTGTTCAGCTGACTTTTCACGAAAGTCAGATTATTGAATTGTCAGAAATTTTTTTTCCTCTCATGCAAAATAGTAAATTAAAAGGATTTTGAAACTATAATGTGGGTTTTTTCGCATTTAACGATGAGTGTGTTTAAATTGAAGATCTCTCTCCCAACGATGAAGTGTGACTTATGTAAATTAGAATAGAATTAATAAACTGTAGTTCATAAGTTTGAAGAATTGTATTTATAAACAGCGAACAATTTTATACGGTGGTTAATTGGTTGATAGTACATGTTGTGAGCTGAAATTAACAATGGGAAATATCTGTATCATACTTGTGCTGAGTAAGGAACTTTTGAAGATAACGTAGAGGGATCTACATAGGGTCAGGGATTCGATATCTATAAATACGGCATCTATAATACTCGTATTTTAAGGACTCGAACCCGATTGGTTTGGTAAAATAAGTACAATGTTATTATTCTAAATGTTAGATCAACGACGGACAGCTACTCTTGAAGCGGTATTTCTGAAAGGAATATTTGAAACAACCATTCTTTCAATACTGTCCAATAGAAATCGTTAACATTTCCAATATTTTACTTTATTTTCCCCAAATGACAATATTTCGGGAATTGTTCCCAAAGACAGTTTTTCAAAGATAAAGCAGTGGTTCAACTAAAACACGTTGTGACGTTGGGCTGTTCGCAATTTTTTCTTCTCTAACCACGGGGATTTTATGGTAATTTGAATTGAATGAACCTACAATTTCTTTCCAACCCAAATGAAATGTGATTAGGTAAATTAAATGAAGATAGAATTGAAAGGAACTAGAGATATTGAAATATATATAAATGAAATTAAATTGAAGGAAAAGGAAGGGAGAGGGAGAGAGAGAGAGAGAGAGAGATGATATCGTCATGCTGATAGTTAATTGTATTTTGGTTTGAAACGTCTTAATTAGCTTTTTGGATTGAAGTAAATTCTAGTTAAAGTGCTAAGATAAAAGCCCGTTGTTAGCGAAAAGTGCTTTTATCAGAACGAGTGATTAGGTATGTTCAGATTTCATTATTAAAGCATAAGCGAGAAACGACGAATTAATAGGGTTTCGAGAGGGAGCGATGTTATCTATTTTTCAGTGATTGTTAATAGAATATTTTATCTTGTTCTTTCGTATATTCAATTTGAGTTCAATATCTATTGCCTAGTATATTAGACTGAAAGATGGGAGTAAAATTAAATAACGAAAAATAGGTGTCACAAGGTTACGGAATAAAAATATCCTTACACCAAAGAGTGTGTGATGATACTAATTTCTGCTTTGTTTATTTTTTTCGTATTGCTGAAAATGTTTTATTCAACACTGTTTTCAGTAATCTACGCAATTGGGATTGTGCGAAATGCTCTAAAAAGACATCAACCAAATTTTCTGCAACTATATATATAACTGCTAAGATGGGAAACATTCGCAGAATATCTGAAAGCATATCTAACTTTTTTAGATTTTTTTTTTTTACAAAATTGTGTTTAATTAATTATTTTTGAATAACCTTATTAATTTTCTTAACTAACAAGAAATATAATAAATTAATTACTTTAGCATATTGTTATCTCATACATATATTTTATTCGCATCAGTGCCGAATGCGACTCTTGAGCTTCATTGTGGCCTGTCCTGCATTAGACCAAATGCGTTTTAAAACATTTTCAACAAATAGAGTGGGGTACGGATCGTCTATTTATTTTTCATACTCATATAGATTTAAATGGAAAAAAACTTTTTTTCATCATCCCCATGTGAGTTTCCGTTCATCGGACTGTTGATTAATGACTATTTCGAAAAATTAATAATGGCAGAGCAAGGAAATATTCACGGTGTGCAACATAACTTTTTGAGAAAACTGATAAATGCTAATTTATGACGTAATTCTTTTACCCGTCTCGTGTGTCATCTTAAATGTTAATGAAATCACAAATTTAAATTTCTATTTAAATTTTTTTAAAAAAAGCACAGATTGAGTAATTAAATAGTCAATAAGTTTTCATAATTCCTGTTGAATATACGTTTGAGAAGAACAAAACACTTTATTATCTATCAAAAAGAATATGCAAAATCACTCTTTCTCGAATCCCTCTTAACTCAGTTAATCCTCGTTTATGTTTAAATAATAAAGTCTTACCTTACCAAATCACTTATTCCGATTCTAGCACTTCTCAATTATTGCAGATTCGACACCTATTATTCTGACCAGTAAGGACTTCCAACTACTTTCGATATTGTTATAAAAACTTCTAATCGTACGTGGGTGTATACGAGTGAAAATCAGTCCAACACTAGGAGGCACAAATGACCCTTCAGCACTGGTACAGATTAGCGACACAGATATAGGGGCAAAAACGTCATTTGTACTGACTATTACAGTTGTATCAGCAACGTTCAGCTCACCAGCTTACTAGTTCACAATACAGACAAAATTTTCATAGTAATACTTTGCGCTTCCAATGCAGACTCCCACAGTTCCCGACAGACTTTAAGCAGCTTCCGCTGATTCACCGGCAGATCTATTTCCAAGAGCCAACGGCTTCCAGTCGATTTTCCTATCGATCTTCAGAGCAGACTACTCTGCAACAGGGTCTAGACGTGATTGTACCTATTCCAACCAGGAATGAATTCACAGGGAAAATTCCGGAAAAATCCATAACTCCCTTCCCAGTCGAGTTTTTGCCTAGATTCCAGCATTTCGGGAAACTTCGTTTTGTCGCCAAAGTTTAAAAGTTTCACCCCAACTCTCCAAGGTTAAAGGGTAATTGCTTAAACTTTCCTTGGCTATCTGTTGAAATCTCTGTAAATGTCTATTTTCCTTTCTAAGAGAACCATTGCAGGGAAACATTATCTTGGGTTCCTGACAATGTAAACGATTAATTACGATGATTCATTCCAATGTACAACATCTATCAGTTTGTCGTTATCATCTATCTCCCTTCCTTTTTTCATTTAATTCTGTTTGGCTTATTTATTATTATTGTAAATTGGTTCACTACTCTTCTTATCTTCATCCTATTCACCTAATCACGTTTCATTTGGTTGGTAAGGAGTTGTAATTGTATGCATTTCAAATTACCAAAAAGTCTTCAAAAAATCGAAGAGAAAATCGGGAACATCCCAACATCACAAGTTATATTCGTTTTTGTAGATAGCTTTTATACCGTGTGATAAAAGAAGTGAGACATCTGCCTTCAAAAACGAATCTCAATTGAGAGTTTTTTAATTTATTTTCCGCCTGAAATCATCCTTAAGCAATTTAATTCAAAATTAAATTCGCTTAATTCTTAAGCTAAAGATTAATTATGTTCTACAAAATAGCTTTTAATAATCCTAATCATTTTTTTTACTGCACATGCTTTGAGATTTACTTTTAATAAAATGGCGTAATGTATTCATATATATATATATATATATATATATATATATATATATATATATATAGCCGCAATCTTAAAAAACATTTTTAAATATATTTCATAAACAAAACTTTTCGTCCTTACAGCATTTCTTTTTATGATAATTTTTATAATTGAACTTTAAATCAACGCTGAATAAAAAAAAAAAAAAGTTTATCTATGATATTACAGGGGTTGGACAAAAATATGGAAACACCTTTTAAAAAACATGTTTCTTTGCTTAATATGGTGTAGGAAACCCGTTGGCATCCAAAACAGTTTGCAGTCTTCTCGGAATGGATAAATACAGTTCCTGTATGTGTGCCAAGGGAATATTATACCATTCTTCCTGCAAAACGGTGGCAAGTTCAGATAACGATGTTGGCGGTGGATAACGAGAACGCACTTTCCGTTCCAATGTAGACCACGAAGGTTCGATAATATTCAGGTCTGGTGACTGTGGTGGCCAGGGGAGATGGGACAAATCCTCCTCGTGCTCAGAAAATCAGTCCTGGATAATGTGAGCTGTGTGAACAGGGGCTTCGTCGTCTTGGAAGACACCATCACCATCGGGGAACAAAGTTTGTACCATGGGATGAACTTGATCTGCCAAAATGTTCACATAAGTCTTGGCAGTCATGTGCCCTGACACAGTTATCATAGGGCCAGCAGAGAACCACGATATGTCTGCCCAAACCATAACAGAACCCCCGCCATGTTTCACTCTTGACAACAAGCAGTCTGTATTATGGGCTTGAGATGGCGTTCTCCAGACGTAAACTCGGCCAGAAGTGGGAAACAATGTGAAAGAAGACTCGTCAGACCATATTACACGCTTCCACTGCCCTATAGTCCAGGCTTTATGACTTAAACACCACCTTTTCCTGTTACGGGCATTAGCATCACTGATGAGTGGCTTCTCAATTGCAGCACGGCCAGAAATTCCCTGTTTATGAAGCTCCCTTCTAATTGTTTTGGTACTCACAGGGTTCTGTAACACAACATTCATTTCAGCAGTAACTTTTGCAGCTGTGGTCTTCTTATTTTTCGTCACAATTGCCCTTAATGATCGTCTGTCACGATCACTCAGCACACACTTCCGTCCGCGCTGTGATTTAGCAGATGATGTTTTTCCGCTTTTCAAATGTGCGGAATAAATCTTCGATACAGTACCTCTTGAAACACTAAACACCTCGGCTACCTTGCTTACGGAAGCACCTACCATACGTGCTCCAACAATTTGCCCACGTTCGAAGTCTGTTAACTCTGACATAATGCAATGACAACCTCACATAACAGTATTCCGACAACAACTGAACTGTTTAGCACATTTACGAAGTTGTATAGGTGGCGTTAGTAGTCAAAAACGCCAGCGCCACCTACATATTTCATTAAAATCAATCTTTCTTTTCAAACATGCATTTTACAAGGTGTTTCCATATTTTTGTCCACCCCCTGTATATCTCAGTATGACTCGATGAATGTTATTCTTTAGAACATAATTATTTTAATTAAATCAGATACAAATTATCATATAAAAAAGTAAGTATGATGTAAAAGTTTTAAAGTTTTGTATAAAATTCTCAGAGCATATGTTATGTATAATCCTAAAATTCATTAGATCAAAATCTTTGAGATAATCTGTCTTACACTCATTAAAACGTTTTTCTTTGAAATTCCACTTTTTTTTTCAAAAAGCGAATTAATTTAAGAAAATTTTCATGACATCATATTTAAACTGTTAATATTTAAAGCCGATATTGATATGAAAATTTAAACTAAAAAATTATACTCAAAAAATTGATAAGGAGCAACAACCGCAACATTTTTCTCTTTCATTTCTATTTTCAAAAGAATTTATTTGGACCGTTGGAACTTCACGCATAGGATTAATCCATAGAACTGAAAAATAGACAAACGCGTCAAGATGTTTTATAAATATATATATATTTTCCTAAATAATATATTTCTTCTCTGCTTTCGTAGTCATATAATAAACTCAAGGGACAACTTGAGTTATATTTCAGACGGAGTTTCCTAGAGCCAAGACCGAAATCTATTTGCCTTTCCTTATGAATCATAGAAATGTCTCGAGAAAGTAGATAACAGCTAGAAAATCCTGAGCATACATATGTAATAGATTATAAATTACTAGGAAAAGAACGGAAAGAGTAAAATAAAATGGAATAAAATACTCTTTCTCGTCCTGAATGTCTCACATTTCTTGATTCGGGATGTAATAAATTGAATCTCACGTTTCCCCGTGGAATCAATTTCTGTTTATTCTGCATACGAAAAACAAGAACTAAGAAAATGTTAAAGAAAGATTTAAGTAAAAAAACAAATTTGCTTTTCGAAGGGCGCCTTGTGTTAATGATAAACTGCGAAAAGGAAGCAAAATCAGATTACGGATATACGCGTAAGACAATCGGATAACAAAATTTTATATTTTCATTTTGCTTATTTGACATATTTGAAACAATAAACAAAACAATAGGATTATTTATCTCCGTTTACGTTTCCTTAAGGAAATTTACCGAGGATGTTATTACGTTTGCGAGGTGCTATTCAATTCCATTGTATATTTCTAGTCAGATATTAGATTAAACTGATGTTGCTAAATATTTTATTACGCTGGTGTAAATAAGAAAATTTATGGATAATGATAACAGATTTGTAAACATCTAAAAAAATCAATAGTTTCTTTTTATCAGACTTTGTTTAGTGGAAATAAGAATTTTTAAGATTTGCAATGGGATTGTAAAAAACACACATGATTATATTAAAAACAATGAGTATTTAAACTTTGTAGATGAATTTTCGGAAGCATTGAACAGTAGCCAATATATCTTATGTGAATCTGACGATACATTTCTTTACAATTGGTAAGGATCAGATATTGTATTTTACGGTGAGAATTGCTTGTTTAGATGCTATCTATCACCCCTTAAATTTTTGCACCTGAGTTTCGAAACACCCTGTATAAACTGTCAATGTAACTCGAAACTAAATAGCTAAGTACCTTAGAAAACCCACAGATATATTCTTAAATTCTGAGTTATAATGCATTTCTCAGAATATAAAAAAATAACAATTTTTTTTTTTTTCGTTTTCAACTAGTAGAAGTATATTTTCTCGATTTCAGTCAAATCTCCTCCCCCAAATGGGATACTGACTTGTGGATGAGCAGGGAGTGCAGAAATGCATGTTTTAGAATAAAAATCTTTAAAATGGTACTAAATTTGAGTTAGTTCAAGTTTTTACCCTTAGCCGAGTATCCCAGTCTCATCCATTAGAATTTTTAATCTTTCACTTATTCATTAATTTCAGGAAACGAAATCTAACCAACTGTTTCAATGCACGAGACTGTAAAATAAACGCATTCTACAATGTGATTCAGCGATAGTTTAATTTGTCCTGTTAAATTTTGTTTGACTTCTTTTTTCCCAGATTGTATAAACTTTAGTAATATTCACCACAATAAATATTTTTATTATTTTTTAATGCGATGTACATTTATACGGTTTTCAAATAAAAAAAAATATTTACATCTTGACAGCATAAGATTGAAATTAGTTTTTAAACCACAGGTAGGGAAAATTATTTATGTGTATCAATTAAGTCGTTTTAGCTAATTATTTATTTAGAGAACAGAAGTTATATGCTGATGAAATACATTACTACATACACAAAAACTAGTATTATAATTCCAATTTAATTGAACTATATAAAAACTTATTAGATAAAAAAAATTAGATTTGTAATTCTAATTTAACTGAATTACTTGTAATATTTATTAGATGACGGGAATTCAGAGAATAAACGACTGAGAAAGATAGGACAAGGAGAACGTGAGACATCGACAGTTTTAAGCAGTGTGGTGAGCCAAGAGAAAATGCGCTTGAATCATCAATTTTGGCACAGAATATTGAGCAAAAGTGATGAGACTGATTTAGTTTGTTGTGTCTGTCAGCAAAGAATTTAAAATATAGTACAGTGTGCCTTATTATTTCAAGAAGATGTAGACAGAATCTGCTTAACAGTAAAATTCGAACACATAAAGGAACTGAAAAGTTATCGATGATTTTAACAATAAGTATTATACATAACAAACAGAAATTATTTAACTAAGGTTATAAGGTTATTTATATAAGGTTATAAGGTTTATAAATTTTCGTACATGTAATTAAAGAAATTCCAGTAACCCAGAACTGATAATTTACTGTTTTACAAATGTCGAATGGTTATCAGACGTTCAGACATATTATTCACAAGACGCTAAAGATCGTCAGTTCATTGTACAAACATTTGGATTTATTTTATTTACTCCGAATTTTGAATAAAATCACGCTGAATCCGATACTTAGAAGATATATGCAAAATGATTCATATGATGGAAATATTTAAAAAAATTATTTTATACCAATAAAAAAATTGGCTTTGATTTTCAATTAGGAATAATTCCTAGTTCAAAAAATATAATCAATATAATAATTTATCATCAAAGATATGAATTACTTAAAATTTTTATCTCAGAATACTCACGCATTGAATAGGCATTAACTGACGTGTTTTGTGATTACAAATTACGATGACACGATTTCACATAGTTCAACTATTATTTTTGTCAAAGAAAGGTTCATAAAAGAAAATAATGTCACTTTCTATTTTTTAGCCATTATACTTAAGAAAGTGAAAAAGGAGTCAACTTTTCTGTGTGGTTTGAGGATTCCTCCACATACACAATCATCCTTTTTCTTCTCCAAGTTATAAATTATTCATTTTCTATGTTAATGGATGGGTTGAAAATAGCCTCAAATCATTTTGGGCTTTCAGCATTCAAGATTTATTTTTGTTTGAGAATTTTTCTATTTTTTGTGATTTTTTAATCAACCCGGATAAAGGAAAATAAATGTTGATGGGTAGAAACAGTTTACCAATAAAAAAAATCCCGTTTTTCGTTTTAATGGCTTGCTGTGAGGAGAAATATTATCTATTTTACTGGAGAGACAACAGAAACGCTTTAATAAGGAACTTTAAGAATACACGATAAAAAGTTTTCAGAAAAAAAAAAAAACCCTGGAAAATCTTATATTTCGTGACGCATTATTAAGCATTGAAAAGATATCAAAAGTACTCCTCACAGCAAACTACTTCTCAATTTATTTTGAAATCACTAGAGTATTTGGAAACGTAAACAAACACAAAAATTGAATTTCCTCCATATAGGGGAATTGGATAATTTCATTTGAAAAAGATTTCAAAATATGGTCACAAATGTTTTATAAGCATTTTCTATTCTAACAATGTACTTTGTAAGCAATTTAGTTTCATTTTAGTTCTTATTTCTTGGCTTTTTGTTTGGTATTGAAATATGGGTTGATTCAAAATCTCTATTTTTAAATTTAGAGAAAAAAGTTGTCCAATATTCACTTAGTTAAAAAGAAATTATCTTGGTTCTGTCACAATAATCTCGCTCGCACCAGATATCTCACTGAACTGTAACTATTATATCAAATAAACATCGAAGGAAAGATTCTAAAATAAATAAAAGAAGTATCATCTTGGAGAATTGCCACAGTTATGTTGCAAGAGAAGGAAACTAAGAAAACTAAGAAAATCTCTCCCTAAGACGATAACAGGTTGTATAGGCAGTATGAGATCTAAAGAAGGGTACACATGGATCTTCTACAATTTATTGTAAGTACGCTAAAAAATACATAAATATTATCGGTGATAAATTGTGTTACTTTTATTTATTCAAATGTGGCTACGAAATAAGGTAATAAAGTAAATAATGAATTTAATTTGATTTAAATGATATTACATTGATTCGATAATGTTCACTTGTCCGGAAGTTTCTATTTTTAGATTTCTTGATGTACTTTACTGAAAAATTGCGCTAACAAATTAATATATGCTTCCTTAAAGAGACTTGTCTGCATGTTTGACAACGATTTATAACCAATTTTATAGGTAAACAATGCTAAAAGGTGTAACATATTGTCTGTATTGAATTTATTGCGAATGTGTTAAACGTTTTACATGTAAATGATTAATCAGGCTATTTTTGAACGAAATCACACATACAAAAAAGTTAAATATTATTTTAAATTTATTTGTTTCAAAAAATTGATTAAATATCGTCCTTGAAAGATAATATCAAATTGTTAATTATTTCAACTCACTCGGCCGTGAAGTATGCATGGAAATAGTTAACAACTTCGTAATTAGTTTAAACGGTCGTAATTCCGCACCACTAAATAGGTATGAATTAAAATGAACTAACAAAGATATATAAATTTCGTCATTGGTAAAATAGGACGCATAAATTCGGGCGTTAGGCCAAGGTCTATTAATTAATCATATCTAGTTTTAGGAAGCTGATCATGGGCAGATATAAATGAAGGTCATGGAAATTGTATAGCTCCAGAAAATAGGAATAGTCGGAATCCATATTTCATATAACATTGATATTTCATCATTTCTCTTTTCCCCCTGGAATATCACTAATTTTTGTTTTTTAACATTCATTTAGTTTTAACGTTTTATTGGACCTTCTTGAAATGTTTTCTATGTCTATCTCTGAGTTTAATTAATCTCATGTATATATTCCTTTCATCACATTGAAACAGCTTGTAGAATTCTGAGGAAAAGAAAACTTGTTTTACTTCACCTTCACTAAAACTGGAATATTCATGTTTCCATTTATTATTGCAAATTTCTAGAAATAAGTATTTGTAATCTTCAGTTATGCTAGCATGAAAAGTAGTATCGCTTAAAATGAAACAGTCATCTAACCAGTTCCCTATTTATGTTACGTAATTTAGCTTGTAGGTGTTACCAGTGCTGGGGCATGATTACAAGGGTTTTGTTGATGAAATTTCACAACCCCAATACTAAAATCTTGAATTTTCAAATAGTTTTGTCTTTAAAATCAGGCTAGACATGGAAAAGAAAACTTTCAACAAACAACTTTATTTATTGATTCAAGATCTATCAACATTTTAAAAAAGATTTTATTCCTTACCTTTTGCTCCTTGCCCTATTTTAACATTAATAAATAAATTTCCTTTGTGTTACATTCATGAAACACATAGTAAACTGCCATAAAATTATCTGATGAGTTAACGCGAATAAAGATATAAAATAAATATTTTTATAGATGAAACTAGAAATATAAGGGAAGAAAAAAAATTGCTAATTGGAAAATATCATATTAACTTATTTAAATAATACGGTGTTTGTAATTATAATATTATTCAAACATTATAAGATTTATTATATATATGAAAAAGTATAACATTTTCAATGACTATTTTTATAATTCGTATTAAAGTGACTCTCAAAACTAAGAGTCTATAAATTCTTGAGATGTGTATAACAAATTATTTGTTACAATAATTAAATTAAAATATTATCACAGTTAGAATAAGAGTTCAAATCATCCACAAAAATGTGCAACACTTTATTTGTTTCGAACAACATGATTACAAAAAAAAAACATAAAAATTAATACATTTTTTTTCAATTATATATGAATCCTTATCTCATATGCTTATTATGACAAACTACAACGAAAATGAAAAAAAAAAAAAAAAATTGTGTCAGGAAATATTTATTAGTTCTACTAACCTTAAATTTAAAATTTTAACATTCATTGCTAAATTATGAGGGAATCTTAAATAAAAACCCAAGAAAATATTGCGTCACGATTAGACATTGAATGTATGCCATAAGACTTGGGAGAGTTAAAGGCATATTAAGTTTGTTTTCAACTTTGCATGGAATTCCGGTAACTAATGTACAATGAAATTTAATTAACGATTATTGAACAATTATTTTCTGAAAAGCTATAAAAATTTCGAGATATAAAAGTTGACGAGATGAATAGAGCTACACATATGAATAAAAAGCACTTAATTCTTAGATATACAAAAGTGGCTCAAAAAATACCAGTGTAAGGAATGAAAAATGGAAGTGGGATATAGTCCAGTGTGTAACGACATCCTGATATTTGTTTCAGTGGTCATTGTTTAAAACTTTAAACAGATACTGATGAGACAAGGGTGCCCAATTTAACGAAGTGACTTCGCATAAGAATTAACTCAATTTATTAATCGCCACTTTGAGAATGAGCAGAAATACGAGCTATCAGTGTATTCTACCTCAATGGGCTTGTAATCTAGTCTAACGCGAATATTAAAGATCAATCTTACCAAAATTCTCGGGTCAGAGTTAGTTAACTTGTGCGACTAGATATTCGAGTGGGTATACCAAATTCGCTCACTCAAGAAGATTCTTCTAAATAGTCTATTAGCTATCGATATAGGCTCATACAGCAACTACTCTCTTCTAATTTCATAACTAACTTGACTACTCCATCATTACTCAAACATTACTAACTCTATATTCAGTTATCTGTCGCAGTTATATATATTTCCTTAAATCCATCGCTACACTTCTAATGGTAATCTAATTTGCAAAATTACGTTTTATTCTGTTGGAAAAGAGTGGGATATTTAAATATAAAAATTAGAAAGAGTAAACCCACATGTTAGTTGAGGGAAGGTACGTGAATAGTCTCTCTTTGCAAGTGAACGATTTTGCTGCCAAAGGAAAGTTTGAAAGAAAAATTCTTTAAATAGTTAGATTTAACACGTTTTGCAGCTATCTTTACAAATGTATATCGGGAGAAGGGGGGAGCCTCAAATGATCAGAAAATATCGTCAGTAAAATTATATATGTCAGAAATTTCATTTTAATTTTTATCAGTGATGAGAATATTTTTAAGAAATATTATTATTAGAGACTTTTTTTTTTTTATATGCAATAGAAAAATTTTCCTCAAAACTTCTTGTGAACCGAATTCAAAGAAACATTTAAATTAAATTTTTATTTGACTAAGTCTTGTTAAAATATCGATACCCATAAGGTCTACACTTGGGATTATATATTCTTTCTGATATATTCTTTCTTGGGTAGATATATTCTTTCTGACTATGAAAGAGCTCTTAAAAGATCAATCTTGAAAGCCTTTAATCAATCTTAAAAATATTTTGATCCAGATCAGTAATTGAATCGCTTGTTAGATTAACTAGGAAAATGTGTGACGTTGGCTATATATTCACAGTTTTCTCTTCATTGACCCCGATAACTTTTTTAAAAATTTGAATTGCATGAAATTTACAATTTCTTCCCAATCAGAATGAAGAGTGATTAGGTAAATTAAATGAATATAAAAGAAGTACAGAGAAACGAGTTAGAGATAGTGGTATATAAATAAAACAGAGTTTAAAGAAAGGGAAGGGTAGATAAAGGATAGAGACATGTTGATAGATATTTGTGAACTAGAGTGAAGCATCGTAATTAAATCATTTGAAATTAAGTGACTCTTTGTCAAAGTACTAAGATATGAATCAGCTGTTAGCGAGAAGAGTTTGAATTAGAACTAGTTATTTGGTAAGCTAAGACTTTATTACTAGATCATAATCAAGGATTGATGAGTTAAGAGGGATTCGAGAGAGAGCGAACTTACGTATTCTTTGATGGGTAATAAAATATTTTGTCTTCCTCTCAAGTATCTTCAATTGGAGTTTGTAATTGTTGACTATTTAATTAGAGTGAAGATCACCGTAGAAATGAAAAATGAAGGAAGGACGTCAGAATAATAAGTACGTAAACGGAGTCAATATGAAAAATATCATTATGTAATGAAAATAGAAAAAGGATCCTAAAACGATAAAATAAGCGAACATCAATAAGAAAATTATGAAATAATTTTGTCTTCAATGAAATGCATGTGATAAGAAATCTTAAAATGTACTTGTGAGTTTCTTTATTTTTTTTATTTTGTCGAGAAATGGAAAAGGAAAATTTCTTGCTATAAAGGTTTAGTTAAAACATATATATATATATATATATATATAAAACAGCATTTGCTAATTATTGTTAGTTCAAGTTTTTATAACTAGGAAATGTTTCTTCGAATGGTATTTTTTTTCATTCATTTATTTATCAGGAAAAAAATAAGTAGAAAATTCAAGTTACTTTAGAGACAAAAATTTTCTTTTTTTGTAATCATTATATATATGATATGTATATGAAATATATATAATAATATATATATATATATATATATATATATATATATATATCTCTCTTCATGCACCTGTTTTGTATTCGATATCTTGTAGCTTTGGTGTAATATTTCAGAATAAGCTGCTGTAATATTAGCTTCTTAAATGGCATTCTCCATTTAGGAAGCTAATATTAAAGAAGCATCTTTTTCCGAAATAAAACCATAAAAATTTCAATCAAAGCACCCTAATCAAATTTCAAAAATGATTTTTCAAATTTTCCTCTTCATATATTGAAAAGTTAAAACAGATTATGAGATAAAATTAAAAATAACTAATAAACTTGATCTTCTAAATGATTGATTGCTTTTATTAACGTCGCACTAGAAGCAACACGAGAGCTATTGGCGATGGACCTCGCAATTTTGAACCTCGGTCAAGTGACAAGGAGAACACGTGAACTGGCACTTCCCTTTCCTAACTTCCCCATCACATCAACGGGAGCACTTTCCTTGTCTCGACAGATTTAACGTGCATCAGCCCCGGCTACACAACGGGTCTTTTGTGGCATCAAGTCTTGAACCCACGACCATGACCACTAGGGATCCGTGGCCACAGATGTTATAAATACATTTGTGAAACATTTCTAAAGTTGTTGTTTTGCGTGAAAGAGTATTTTATGTAAAAGAAATAGTTATAAAATAAGTTTTCCTGATTCAGATCTAGAGTAATCTAAACCGCTACTCTCGTGGAATTTCTCTAAGATGAAAAATCTTCGCAAAAACGAGGAGAAAAAAGAAGAAACGTGCTGTAAAATACTAGACAGCTCTCATGATGGAACAATGCCAAGAAAGAAGTTTATTTTTGTACAAATTTCAGACTTTCTAACCGGATGTATTTTAAAGATCCGAAGTGAGGGAATGATGAAAGCATTCAAAATGAATTTTTCATAATATTGCGACATATCTCCTCATTATATTTAATGACAATCCAAAAAAAAAATAAATAAATAAAAACACTTCATACGTGATGTGGACTCATAATGTTAAGCTGTTAGCAAGCATCCATCAATACTTTCACTAACCAGTCAATACATATAAAGAGGAAGTTGGAAAAGAAATTTCTTCGTCTTTTCCTTACTGTAAGGTGTAGCAACCACTAATTATTACAGCTTTCCTCATCCAGCACGTTAGCAGCTGGAGCTATGCTGCAAACATCTTTTGTTTCTATTCGACACTTATTGAAAATTCTGTAGCTGCAGCTGTTACCATTTGATCTATATAGCAGGGATTCAGTTAAAATGCGTTACACAACGGAAATTCGAAGATAAAAGTTATCGCTTTCTCGTCTAAATTAAATCCTTATAAGAATTCTTTACCATTTTCATTCCTTTCATTAAATGATTTAAGTCGATACGGAATTTAGTGCACATTTTGCAATTTTTTTTTTTAAAAAAAATCTGGAAATACTATATGTATCTTTACCGAAGATTTAGAAAAGACTTTAGTACCATAAAGAAATGTACAATTTAACTTATTTTTCGAATTGCTACTTTTATAATACTTAAAAGTAATTTTTAGTACATTTAGGTTTATTTCTCAGTATATGTAATTTTATAAATACTTTAAGGGGATATATAATACTCACTCGTTGTATATGATACTTTTTTTTTACTATCATATGTATTGAATTGCTAATCAAAAAAAAAAAAAAATTCTTCGATACTTATATAATTTCTTATCCATTTAATCAATTATTGGTTTAATTATTAATAACTGAAATTGCTGTCGCACGCACAAGGTGAAACAGGGTTTCCAAAATTATTATTATTTATAAAATTCAGTAAGATTATAGATATCTTAAGGTATCCGCCTACCTTTAAAACGCAATTTTCGGTCAAAAATTCGATTTTTTAAATTTACGGTCCATTATTAAAGCCGGATTTCTTAGCTTTCTAGAACAGTTTCTTTTTTGTTTCTATCTTACATAGAACTTGAGTTATAAGCATTTTAATAATAGTCTGTGTCAAATTTTAGAACTGGAAGTAGCATTCTGCTACAGGAAATGGAACTTTAATGTTTGATATTCATTGATATTTTACGTAATATCGCCATCAAAATATCTTCCAACATGCTAGGTGTATTTCCTTAGACCCAAAATGCAAATGAATCTTTTAATGGTGTAATATGATAAAGAGTACTAAAGGAAGTTTTTGTTTGCTTGAAAACTGTGAAATTGGGTGCATATGATGCAATTATACAATTTAACGAAAGACATCAAGGCTGTTTAAAAGTCTTAAATAAGTTGAACATTGAAAAACCGGGCTACTTCACGGTAAAGGGATACGAAAAGTTGGATTACAATCGAATTAGGGAATTGAAGCGTTATCCAACACCTGTTGAATGAAAGCTTAGGAAAGTTTTAAAAGCCACCAGGAAGAAATATATAACTTATTTAAGTAATACAGATAGTGAACTTTACAAATCAGGGACCTTTTAATGTTAAATGTTTATTTAGCTAGGTAAGTTTCTGGGTTGAAATGTATTTTCAGCTTTTTCTCAAAATCAAGATTTTCATATTTCGCTTCAACGCAAAACATCGTATTAAAAAAAGTTATGTATATAATGTTATGAAACTTTCTTGGAATACTCTATGAAAATGAATTCAGGACTGGAACCTCTCCTATTGTTATAATGCGATTACTTTGTGTTTTACTGATGATAAAATCATAACTTGTCACACATTTGTACGTTTTTTCTGTATGTTAAAGTACGTCTTCCTATAAGTATTTAATTTTCAGGGTTATAATTGTGAGAGAGGCACAAATCTTAAATTATATTCAATTAATCATAATAAAACTTACAGAATTGAAATATCTCAGTTTAAATTTCAATTTTGGTGTTTTGCACAAGTGTCACTTTACTGCTATTTTTATGTATTTTTTGAGCTGAAATATTAAAACATTTATTAATTAATGCAAATTTTACATTGTATTTTATGATTGTAGCCATATCTTTAGTATAATGCATTTAAAAAGTTATTTTTTCAATTATTTATAAAAATCCTTTTCGAAGGTAGACGGATACCTTAATATGAACCGCTATATTTTTATTTTTTCACATCACTGTATATCGACGATATATCTCCCACAAAAAGTATTGAAACAGAATTTTAATTGTGTGGTGTGTATAGCAATATATTTATTTATCTCAGACCTTTACATGAAAGATTTAAAAAATAATTATTTTAAAAAAAAAGTTAGCATTTTCATTGGCTAAATCTAATATTTGTATAGAACAATTTGTTGTTGAACATATAGTTGTAGTTTTTCTTTTAATACTTTTAGTGAATGTACAAACGTACATCTGGACGCTATTTAATACATTTCTGAATTTGTTAGCCAAATGTGTTAATGTTTCGTTCTGACAAGCTATTAAATTTCATAACTTATTTAAACAGTGATATTTAATAACTTTAGATTAATCTGTCGTTCGCCTTAATATTTCTTTATAAGCAGTATTATGTACTACTTTTGGCACTTTTTAACGTTGAACTATTCGGAAAACTTCCCCTTAACTAGCATCTGGGGTTACTTTTTGATTTTTGATTTAAATTTCTAACTCTTTTCCAATAAAATGAAACAGGATTAAACAAATTAAATCAAGTTAGGAAGCGTAACGAATCGATTTGAGAATAATAATATGTAAGCGAAACAGAATTGAAAGGAAAAGGTGGACATTTAATTTGATTTCTGATAGTGTGTAAACGGTAGATGTTAGTAAATTAGAATTTGGAGTGAATTGTAGTAGTTGATCTCTTCTGTGATTAAAATTGATTAGAAGTGGTTCATAGTTCGAAAAAATGGTAAAAGTAGTCAAACCTGCAATATTCCAGAAGTGACTCAAAAAGGGTGAGTTGGTAAGATGGAGCTTTATTATTTAATTTTAAGATAGGACTCGGAGACACGTTGGAAATGATCTAAACGAGAGCGATCTCGCATTATTTATGAAGAAAGTCAATAAACAATGTTTTTATTTTCTTTCTGATGTCTCTTCAATTGGAATTCTGACTTTACTCATTATATAAGTAAATTTAATGATGTCTGAAGAGTTAAATAATGAGAGGTAAAAATTTCCACTTTTTTTGCAAAAAATAATAATTTAATTATACTTTACAGATCTATGGATATAAAACAACCAGCTGCGCTCAACAAATAACAGAAGGCTAAAAATTTAACTATTATATAGATTACATTTACCCATGAAGGGCAGTAGTTGATATTGAATAAATGATGATGTTGTACAGTAACTCTGAGCCCAACATTGAAATATTTAATTTGATTTGGCTTACAGCTTGCTCATTGGAGATATATCATGGGATATAAGCGATTTTGTTAATTCCCTAAGGAACGATTCAGAAGTGAAGAGGAAGTACATTGTATTGAAGTCCCCATATCGCAGGATGACGAGTTCTCCATTGTTAAAAACAGCTGCAAGTGGAGGGTTCCTTTCAAATATATCCATATCTGGATTTTAGAGAGAGAGAGAGAGGGAAAACAAGCTCAAATCTGGTCAACAATTCCACGAATGCGTATTAAAAATAGGAAGAAATATAATACGCAGTAAATCGTCTATTTTAATTACTTGGGTAAACAACACAGCTGACAGCGGAATGTGTAAGTCAAGGTATTCTCTCAAAGAATATTCGGAATCAAGGTATTCCGAAGTTCTATTTTTTTAAGTACTCGTATTTGTACAAAACAGTGTAATCATTAATTTAGGGTTGCTTTCATTTCCAACTAATGATAGGTTACAGGAAGTGAAAAAAATCTTTATGGGAATATGGATAAAATACATGTGTGTATAACTAAGGTCTATAAAGAATTTTAAAAAATTCTGAAATTTCTTCATGAAAAATTGAGGGATTACTTAAAAAAAATTTTCCAATCAAATAAAGTTAAATGTCTGAGTGCTGATAATTCAGCCATTTTGGGCGTTTTCAGTGTTAATTTCAAAGTTAATCAATAGATGTCTCTAATACTTTGAAAAGGATGTTTATTAAAGTCGAACTGAAAAGCAACATGAGGTTTATTGGCGATGGAACTCGTAATTTTGAGCCTCGGTCAAGTGACGAGGACGAAATCTGATCTGGTACCTCCCTTTCCAAACTTCCACATGACGTCAACTGGAGGATTTGGAGAATGGACAGATTTAACGTGTATCAGCCCTGCTACATGGTAGGTCTTTAGTTTCATGATTCAAACTCATGACTTGACACATACAGCTGGCAGCGAGATCGTGACTATGACCACTAGGCTACCGCAGCCAAATTTTGAAAAGGAAATTACGAAAATGCTATAACAGAGCACCGAGCTGCATTTGACGAGTAACTTTTCCTGAGAAAGAGGATATTGTTGTTTGCATAACTTTCCATCTGGTATGTGTACCTTTTTTCGGGGGGGGGGGGCCGTTAAAGAATCAAAGAAATGTAATGCACTGTTTAGTTGATTCTGTTAAGTTTTTTTAATGCTTTTCATAAATATGATGAAATTTTTCAAATATTTTATGGTTCATACACGAATAACAGTGTTTTCGTAAATCTATTGCTGTAGAGTTATACCACCACTGATGGCTTTATTACTTTTACTATAATACCTGTAATATCTACACGCGAGCTATTTTTTTTTTCGTATGTTTATTACATTGAATATAATGCTTATTCTGCTCTTTGTTATTACATTTTTTCCCTTTTTTTCACGCAACATATTACCAAATATACAAAGGATTAGAGGGAACTGGAGTCAAGAGAACATAAATCTGGATTATTTACAAGCCACCCAAGGGGCTGTTGTTTTAAGTGAATCCATTTTGGCGTACCAGATCCCTTTTCAATTTTTTATCGTTTGCTTCAATTTTAATTAAATTTAGCTTAAATATATTCAATTTAGTAATTTATCGTTTTCTTTAATTTTAATATCAGAAAAGTTTATTATTGCCCATTTCTCTATATTTCATCGTTTACTTTATTTCTTATATTTAATTGATTAATTTAATAATAATTATAAAAAATAGTGCACCTTGGGTGGCTAAATCAGTTCTTTTCAAAACTTAATATAGAACTTTTGATTGGTTTTGTATTAGCCATCAACTCATTTCTAATAGAAATAAAATTATGTTCATAAAAATAGTTGTGTCCATTTTCATTGCTCCTTTTCCTTAAGTGCAGTAAAACATTTTAGAAATGTATTTATAGAGGGAAAAAAGGGAAGGTTATTTAGTTACTTTCACTGTACATATTAGTATCAAAAAATGGCGATTGAATGATTTGTAAATGGAAAATGAAAATCTGAAATAGAAACAAGAATTCGTTTAAGGTAATTGAGACGCCTTCGACATGGAAAATTTAGTTTTCTTTATGCCAAGGTTTAAATAATCCCCTCTCTTTTTTTAATTTAAAGCAATATACATCATATTTTGACTCTGGGATATCTGTGCATTTATGATCCTGTTAATGCAAAGAAAGTTGCATTTATAAACACAAATAATGGTGTTTGAGCAATTAATAATCAATAGCTGTATTTATATTAGTAAGTCAAGTACTTATTTTAAGGTACACACATCTACTATATTTAAGACTTAAAAATGTTTCAGAGCACATAAACGCATAACATTTTGAAATTAAGGTGATTTTCAAAAATTAAATTTTTTCAATGCAATTTTAAGTTTTATTATTCAAATTTTCCATATTTTTTTATACGAATATTGTGTAATAGTAAAAATTTTATGATTATTTATTTGAAAAAAATTTAAGTTCACCGTATAAAAAATAACTTCATTTCATAATGAGTAAAATGAAATGAAGCCTTAAGGATAAGGTATATTTTGAAAAAAGCATACCAGAATTCTGAACACATTTGAATAAACACATTTTGACAAAAACTCAAATATAGATATTTTTCTCCGCGGAGGGGTATGCTTGTTTAAAATTAAATGCAATTTTCTAGCACTCTTTTATTTGTGACGACGTAACATTCCTATTCACCTCTTGTGCCGTAACTAAACTAAATATACTAACACTAAAGAGTCAATAAGTTATGCAAGAAGACGTTAGACAAATCTCACACACTATATTCCGCAGTTTAGTAATATAACGACAAATGAACACCGACTCTCCAAAGTAACGCTCTAGTTATATTTGCCTGTCTCACTAATATCAAATTAACAGAGTCTTACCAAAAACGTCGAATTTGAGGCTGACTCGACTTCTAGGTTCCACTATACCGTCGATAACTTGTAGCAATTCTCGATCTCGTCTACGACTATAGGACAACTGCTCAACGCTAGAGTCACTCGACCTCTATCGTGTGTCTCTCGCTTTGCTTATATACTTGCTTATCTACCTCACTTCACTTTCTTTCTACCTGCCTCTAATTTAACTACTCAAGTTTCATTTTGGTTGGAAAGGAAATGTTATTTATAGCAATCAATCTTAATTAAAAGTCCCCAAGTTTAGTGAAGAGAAAACCTCGAATAGCCCAACGTCACATGTTAATTAAATTCTCGTAAATAATATATTTGCGGAATCAGCGGAATGTTCTTTATTTTTTTAACTTCAAAATTAAGAAATATACAATTTTAAGCATTTTAATGTTTCAGTAAACTTAAAAACTTAAAAGAGGTAAGTTACTTTTGATAAGCGTGTATTTTCATTTTTTCTACTTAATTACAACCATCTCAGTTTGAAATAAAAATGGCCATATTATTCTCAGGTATCCTTACATGATTTTATATAATTACATGTATGAATTCCCATTTATGAAAAATGTATTTTTGGACACAAGTAACACCCTTCGAAAGCACATACTTTTTTAAAGTAAACTTTAAACTTTCATTATTAATGCCTATTACGCCACTTGAAAGTACGTTTATTTAAAAAAGCAGATATATTATTCATTAAAACAAAATTTTAATATTATATAGATCATTCACAAGATAAATTTGGGTACTTTATTTTTCAGTATTTATTACAAATTTGAATATTTTTAAAGAACTTTTTTTATTTTCTGAAATTTACACTTTTTTTATTCCCAAAATATTAAACATTTCTACAAAACTATAAGAATGTTATTTCTTTTAAGACTAATTCTTCAGCTTCAGATTCAGCTGACATTGAAAAGAAAAATATAATTGTAATATTTCTACAATATATTATTATTTCTAATATAATCAAGTATATTATTATTTATAAGTAATTAGAAAGGGATTGAAATAAAATTTAAAAATGTAAAATATGCATAATATTATTTTTTGAACGTTGAACATTTGAACATTGGCTTATATTATTGGCTTATTCAGACTTAGAAGATTATTAGTAAAATTGTTTTTAGCGAAGGAAAGTAAAATATAAATAATGCTTAATTTTATAAAAAGAGGATTTGAATCAATTTTACAATATTATCTATGATGAATATGTATTACTCTCATATTAATCATGGATAACAATTTAAAATATTAAATAATATTATATTTTACATTTTAATTATAATGCTTTAAATTTTAAATATAATGCCTTATAATTAAAAACTAATGCTTTAAAATTTAAAATATGAGCAGTAAAAAACTTCTTATAAATTTTATGCGCTGTTTTAATCTTCAGTGTTGCTGAAAGGGAATCAGAAACACTTAACATCTCGTGGTTTTTGACCCTTTTCTAAGTTCAAACTTTGTACTTTTATCAAAGTTGAAACTAAAATTGAACAAGTGATCTCTTAAGAAAAGTCAAGGTTACTGATAAATATTTGCTATGGATCACAAAGGTTTTTGTACGAGCTTATGACCTTCTTTGAATCCTTTCATTCACATTTAACTATTTTATATTTCTGAATGAAAAACACTTTTGCTATTAAAGAGTTAAAAATACAAATAAGCTTATGGATCAATTCAATAATTTTTAAACAGCAAAAAAATGTAGAATTTACATTTATATAATACTTGTATTAAGAATAAATATTTATGAGTAATAAATATTCATACAGTAATTATTTTCCCTTTATTCTTTAAAGAAATTCTACGTATTTTGTGCAATCCCATATGGATAGAATTTTGAAGAGGCTTTGTTAATACAGAGCTTAGGTTATTTAAAGCCTTGAAAGCTCTACCACTTCATATATATTAAAATGAAATTTCAAAAATTATCTATCTTAATTTCAAGAAGTGATTTTTTGACAGAAGTAGAAATTATCTATACAACATTATTCATATAATATATAATTTGTATAATCATCCATATAAAATATAATTTGTATAATCATCCGTATAAAATATAATTTACATAATTATCCATATGTTATATAATTTACATAATTATCCACATGTTATATAATTTACAAAATTATCCATATAATATATAATTTATATCCACGTTTTGATTTCCATGCTGCTTTATCAATCATATTTCATTTTACAAAAACCGTCGATTTGATATAATCTTTCTTTGATTGATTAAATGCATAGTGAAATTCAATAACTTTCAAGATAAAATGAAAAATTAATGACAATTACAATTGTTGTTATTGAAATCTCATTTTCTAGCAAGGTACTCCCCCAAATACGCATTACTTTTAAGATACCCTGGTTGTAGTTATAACTGTCAACTAACTACTCCATCACTAGTTAATAAAGATCAGTCAAGTAAAAGTCATTCAAAAATAATCAATCACAAGCCCTTAGCTTAATTTATCTTAATTTAAGAATAACCAAAATACTATATGCATATTATTTTGTATGGGGAACAGGTCCCTACATGTGTCCGAACCTAACGATTAAAATTAGGAATTATTATTTGAGAGACACTGCTTAACTCGATCCAAGTCAGTTTAAAACCTGTAAGCTACGTCTTATTACACGACAGTTCACATATGATTATTCCACACTAACATTGAATCTTCTAAGATTTTTCTTCTTATCAGTGTAAGTATACGTCTAGTTCTACGTTGCTCTAACTTTTCCATCTCGTACTCTCTCTATCACATTTATCCTACTATTAAACTCTTCGTAGTTTATAAATAATATCACATCAGTATTATTTACTACACTTCAATATTTCTCATATAGTTCATATAAATACCGTTTCATTCACACAAAAAGAGGTTCTCAAATCAAATTACATCATTTGAAAACCCCTAGATTTTAGTTGAAAGGAAATACGCGAGAGAGCGCTATTATACTTTTATAGCAAATATAATATTCATTCGCAAAAAAATTGATCTTGAAGGTCTCTAAAAAGTAAAACAGGAATTGTATTGAATTCGCTTACACTTATTAGTAGAAAAATATGACTTTAATTACGTTGGCATTGAATTAAATTATCTCGTTTAACTTAACCAACCCATTAATGGACTAAAGGATCGTTATAAGTATGGAAAGTAAACAGAGTCCTTACAAATAGTGATAAAAAGGGTAACTATATACGAGGGGAGAGTTCAAAAATTATCTAACCATTACTTATTCATGCATAACAATCTTACACTAATCTTCTTTTAAGTAGTCCCATTGGGCTGTCACGCACTTCTCTCAGCGATTCTGTGAGGAAGTGAGTGATTGTGAAAAAATAGAAAAAGAAAAACACTGACTTACAAGAAGGGTCGAAAATACAGAAGGATCTCTAGGGTATCCCGGAAGTGCATCACCCATTTTTACCACAGACAATAAACACCATGGGAAAGAAAAAAAATCACGAGGTGCCTCCAATTGGTGTGATGCCCGTACCTACTTAGAGAAGGTTAGTCCCAGAGGGGCTTTTAAACAGAAATCTTAATCATTGCATTCTGTATGATGTCTTTTCGGGAATGAAATCTGGTTACTTTTGAGGATATTTTCAATTTGGGTAAAAGTCAGAAGTTATGCGGAGATATATCGAGAGATAAGAAACCAAACAAAGTATAAGTGTTTTGTGTTTGGCCAGGATACTCTGTCTATTAAGATAGATCTACTAGTCACTCTCGCTGTCTACAGGTATGGTCGTTTGTATCTCCCAGCGTCACGAAGACAACGTAAAATCTTTAAGTAATACTCCTTGGGGATGTCTGTGCTGCGTGGTGCGTATTCGTGATGAATTATGCCAGTGGAGTCAAAGAAGAATGTCAGCTTGACTTTGACATTCCAGCAGACCTGCCTAGCTTTTTATTAGTCTCGGGGATGTCTGATACTTCAATTTCAAGCTTGTCTGAGTGATCTTGCTTCTGTTCGGTGATTAGGAACTTTGACATGAGCTTCGTTAAAACCCAAACTTTTTCTGAAACCCAAATTCTCGGTCAAAATAGAATAAATGGATCCAATATTAGTCTGCTTCCTCTGATCATGATTCGATGATCTTACCTCATCAGGTTCTTCTCTTGGTCAACGACTATCTCATTTTTGAACGTTGAGGGACTGCCAGGATGTGCTTCATTATGTGAGACCAATTCTAAACTCATTTGTGGTACCCAATCCTCGAAGGCTCGTTTCCTCAATGGAAATTTTACACAACATTTAATACAATTCTGTTGTACAAGTTTTTCAGTCGTTTTGTCAGAAGCGAAAATTGGCTGGGGCTCACATTTCCTCTCTCATTAATGGTCTGCCGGCGACTGACATCTGCGGTCAGGAAAAATTTACGCATGCGCATCACTTAGATACGTGAACCAAACCATGCCTCTCTAGCTTCGTTTGTTTACGCTCGAAAAGTTACGATCGAAATTTGTTTTAACACTCTTCGTATACGAGTAGATAGATTAGATTTAATATCTTGAGGTTAACTTTAATTTTTATCGCTTAGTTTAGTATGATTTTATTCTATTCTGCCAATTCTACTTCTTTAGCAAGGTTACGTTCATTTCTCAAAATTGGTTTTTGCAAATAGAGTAGGAAATGAAGCGAATCGCATTTTCCTAGTAAACATTATAAATTATATTCAAGGTGTCCGAGTTTGGACCTAAATATTGTCCTTAGATATCATATTTATATTTAAGTTGCAACTTTCATTAGTGTTATTATAATATTATTATCATAGTTTCTTAAATAACTATTGAATTCTTAGTCTATGGAATGTAGTATTTGAAACCTAAGCATTTGTAATATAACTTGTGACGTATTTCCTTCCTTATTTAACTCTACTACCGTCCTAAAGTCTAACTAAACAGTAAATAAGTCCAGGACTGAAATTGGAAATACGTAAGAGTAATACTGTACAGTTTGTTAGTTCTCATCACAGTATATCCAAGATCCCTCTCTCGAATTCCTCTAGGCTCAATTAATCTTAGTTCATATTCAAGTAATAGGACCCCAGCTTACCAAATCACTCATACTAATTCAAACATTTCTTGTTTATCACAGATTCAACTAGTATTACTCTCTAACTAGGAATCACTTCAATGCAACCTATTAACAATATGATTCATTTCAATCTACACATCTATCAACTTTTCACGCGCATTATCCCCTATCTCTCTCCTTTTTCTTTCTTTTCAATTTTATTTTACTTATATATCATTATCTCGAATTCAATTCACTCCACTTCTTATTTTCATCTAGTTTACTAAATCATGTTTTATTTTGTTGGCAAAAAGTTGTAATTGTATGCAATTTAAATTACCCATGAAGTCCCTCAGTTAAGAAAGAGAAAATCGTGAATAGCCTAACATCACAAACTTAGAAACAGACAGGCTCTGTATTATCATAATAAGAATTGGGCACAATCTTAATGCGAAATAAGATAGAGGAATAACATGTCTATATAATAATTGAAAAGCCTAATTACAAAACACGAATAACAATTTTACAATTTATGGGAAACTGTTAAGTTTCATAAACGTGATATCATAGGCATAGGTTAAGAATGTTTTAGAAAATATTTGCTGTAAGCATTTTAACAGAATACAAAAGAACGACTTCTTTAAATATTCAGTATCTAAATAAACTCGACCCTTTGCAAGTGAACACCAGATAAGTGGATAATTTTTTCCCCACACACTTAAAAGTATTCACATAGATGTACTTGACTTTACAAAACTAAATTGAAGCATACAATTTATCTGTAAGCATTACTTGAAGCAACCCTGGAATATACGAGTAATATGTCTCTTCAAAGAAAAATATTCATGGATATCTTTTGCGATATAAGAGTTAGAACTTTATAAATGATTAAAATAACGCTATGTTATAGAATTCACACAGAGTTTCATAATATTCCTATATATATATATATATATATATATATATATAAACACTTTTTTTTAATTCGTAGCTAAAACCAATTTTTAAAAACCAGAATCTTTTCTACGCTGATAATTTATGTCTGAAATAAAACTCATTTTATCTATATGTGTGATGTAATAAGAAAAGATTCTCTTTTTAGTTACATCACATGTAGATAAAATGATTGTTGTATCCAATTTGAATAAACATACTTAAACTATAAGATAAAATTGTAAATAATCTTTCACTTTTTTTAACGTTTGATCTCAGCGAAGTAAGATTTGTAATGACAGATAAGAGATATAAAATTTTCTTGAAGAACAATCTGTTAGAACCTTTAGTTTCGTATCAAAATTTATCAAATCTTGTGTATTGATTTATTTATTCCATTTCCCTCTTCCATGTGATTTGTACAACCTATTTTAAAAGTACTTTAACATCTGAAGCACATAAAAATAATTATTTATCTTATTTTATTAAATATATCGTCATCTTTTCTCTTTAACTTTTTATAAATAAAGGCGAGTTAGGTTTGTGACGATAACCGATTACCTGCCTCGTCTATCATCTTTAAATGTTATTCTAATTATAAGATTTGAATTCCAACAAAGTTCAAGTACAGACCAAATGAATAAAATATTCAACTCTATCTGAATTATATCTTTATTTAATTTTCTAATAAGTGGTGGGGGTAGTGTTCTCAAACAGTTTTCTTTCTTTCTCTGCGAGTACTAACAACTTCCATAATCTGTCAAAGAATGCGCTAACTGGAATAATCTGAGAGTACCTCCTCCAATTGCTCTGACAGTGTTGAATCTTAATCTCACCAAATCTGAGCAGAAGTATTCTGTCAAGAACAGAATAATTCCGCGCATATCACACTAACACTCTTCTGATAACCGTGACTTTAATAATCTCTCAATTCAATTCTCTATCGCTTTTACACGGCTTTTTCGTATCTACTCACTCCACTTCCAAAGTTAACTTAATTTGCACCACATTCCACTTGATTGGTAATAAGTGAGGAATTTAAATATGAAATCAGAAAGAAACCCAGATGTTAGTTGAAGAGGAAAATTCGCGAATAGCTCATATTACAGATTTGATTATCTTCTGATGCCGAAAGGTTAAATAATAAGCTAATTATTTTCAAAAATGAGTAGCTGATCTCAAAAAAATGAATAAGTTTAATATCTGAAAATATGTTGAGTATTTTACTATACATATTTTAGTAATTTCATCTATGAAAAACACTTAGAATTAGAACTAATATCAATAAGTTAAAATGCCTTATTAGATAAATTAAAATGTCTCCTCTGTCTAAGTTAAAATGTCGTAAGGTGAAAAAATTTTACTTTGTGGTTTTTTAAACCAAATAAAGTTTATTCAATAATTTTCTAAAGATATTCTCTTTTTTTTTTTTTGACCAAGTTAATGATATAAGTAATCAAGAAATCATTAGATAAAATAAGTTATGAACAGTATGTTATTATAAATTGTTTTCATCTAAGTTAGTAAAAAATGACAATATTCGCAAATAATTCAAAAATAGTGCTTATTTAAATAAAAAAAAGTTATTTAATAGCAACAGGGTTTTGAATAAAAATTAAGTACTTCTTTGCATATCATAATTTTAAAAATTCAGTTTTACACATTTTTCGCGGCTTTTTCTGAAAAAATCATGAAAAAATGTACTGTTTTTTTTTTTTTATCAGATCTGTTATATAGGCGAAATACTTTAAACTACTTTCCTTAAAACTGACGCATCATTTTTATTTCAGAATTTCAAATTTAGTAACCAGATAACACCAATTTTTCAACTGACATAAATTTAATTTCCTTCAATAAATTTAAAAAAAGTTACAGCTACTTTTGTATACGGTGGTTCAAGTTTGCCGGAGGTAAAAATATTCAAGTATATTTGACTAACTGTAACAAAGATAGACAACGAGCTTCCCTTTTATAGTTTCCTTTGAAGTTTTACATTAACATCAGATAGATATATTACATTATTAAAGAAAAATTAATTTAAGAAACTTGTTCCAATGACATATTTACTATGGTTTTAGGATAAATATGCAATGATAACTGGATTTATTTAGATTTTTAATTTCTGTCACATATATAAATTGTAAACTCTTATTGCTGTGTTATTGTTATTATTATTAGTAGTAGTTTGATTTCACTGTAAAGTTGGCTTTTTTAATTAAAAAAAAAAGAAAACGAGGTTCATTCAATTAGCCCTCAGAAAATCTAAGAGATGGTGTTCGTAGCATCAAAAATTGTTTGTTTTTAGTTCGCCTCATGACTCACTAGACAGCTGTCTAGGTCTCAGTTACTCATATTTGTCATCATGACACCTCAAAGATTTTTCGTCATAGTTTTTCCGCCCCGTGATATCCTCCTCACCTTCAATGCAGCAGATTCACTGGAAGCAACCTATCGTTTTGATTGTTACTTGGTTGATGAATGGTTGGTTGGTTGGTTTTGTGATGAATCCAGGTCTAATCAAGATGACAATTTGACGCAAAATGAAGTCGACAACTCGGACGTGGCAGCAGTCCAATTATGATTTGGCAACAAATGATTATCAAATGAAAGTTAATTTATGGATCAATGTCAAATTTGTTTCAACTCAGTTTATCAGATGGCAGCATCCAATGGCAACAACAACTTACCTTAATGATGCATCTGTCTTCAAACACAGGTACTTTTTGAACCACCCTCGCAATACTAATCATATTGCACTTCGGTACAATTTTTATTCATTTTTTTAAAAAAAATATCTTATCATTTGCATTATTATAAGTTTTTGGTCCGATTTTAATATTTTTAAGAATCCCATTTTGTGTGTGCGTCAAAAATGATACAGAACAAGATTTTAACAAATACTTTCATCTGTATAAAATGATCAGAATATACAATGCAGCGTTTTTTCCCCTATAAAATATCTCAAAAATATTTTTCAGAAATTCTGAAATTGTATGATTCTAATTATAAGTAAAGTCTCCTTCTAGTGTAAATTATTCAGCAAATTTGATGCGACTCCAGAAAAATACACTTACTGTTATAATTATTTATAAATGGAATTATTTATGGGAGCATCTAAATATTTATGGAATTTTTTGCAGACACAAAAACTACAAAGGTAGCGGAAATATATGTAATAGAATATCAGATTAACAAGAAGGTTTTGCTTTGATCATGGTATCAGAGACTCGTTACTAAAAAAAAAAAAAAGATAAAAGTTACACATACAGTTGTATAAAAAGGAATACATAAATGATTACAAATTAAAATCAAGGATACTTGTTAATGATTAATAAGCATAAACTCATTTCATGGCCAAATCATATCACAACAGATTAAAAGAAATTATAATTTTATTTAAAAATTTTCAGAAATTAGACTAAAACAAAATTTATTGTAATTTTTTAAAGAATGGCTCTTACTTAATTATTGAATTATTAAGAAATATTTAAAACGCTACTATCCTGCATTCATCTAATTGATATACTAATTAATTAATTTTTTAATACATAAAATCATTTCAACGATTGATTTGTGACATTAGGATCTATCACAATTTTCAATTCAACTAACTCTTTGAGTCCCTGTCTGATTGCGTTGGAATTCAAAACTCGTCCCAATGAAATGAATCGTGGCTTATGTTGATAAGAATGAAATAAGGAAGAGTAGTGACTAGATTGGATAAATTATATTTATAAGCAGCGACAAATTGAATAAGTAGAATGGAAGTTAGATGGAGATAGAGATAGTGAACTGAAGTGACCAAAGGGAGACATTTGGACAAACCGTACCTAATTAGTCTAAGAAGTTTCCGAATCATAATTATGAAAGTTTGACCTAGGGCTTATGACTCAAAAACTCCAGTAATTCTACTCACTCGAACCCAAGTGAGTTAGTAAGAGATAGATTAAATAAATTTAGACGCGTTTAGGCAGTTAACCAGAGAAATTTAAGAAAAGAAAATGATAAACATTAAAAAATCATAAAACTGAAGATAATAAATAATTTATTCTTGATTTTTGCATGCTATTGTTAGCGACTATTTAGGTTAAGATTAGTAATGGCTTAAGAATGAAATACCACACAGGTGTTAAATACTACGTTACACTCTGAGCAAATTTTTAAAAATTAATTTTGTGGATATTTTCATCAAAAACATTTTATATTCAAACATCAACCGAGAAAATTTTCTTTGAAACAAATAAGAAGCTTAGAAAATGCGCTTAAAAGGCCACCGGTATTCAAAGAAAGCGCCTCGCCTTGAAAGTTAATACTCTTGTTCAATTTAATTCAACATACGCTAATATATTTCACAGTTTGTATTGTTTAAGATAAATCAAGCCCAGATAACTGTGCTATAATACGATTAAAGATGCATAACTACGTCAGATGTTATTTTGAGCAGGACAAGCTTCTCTTTCAATTATTCTTGCTTGTGTTAGAATGCTAAGATATATATAGTTAGACGTAGGAAAGAATCTTAATGTTTTACGTCAGTATTATTTATTGATTTAACTAATTATAACTTTTTCTCGTTATTAAGTATTATTGAGCTTTCTAATATTAAAATAAGTCATCGTATATGATATTCTGCGAGTTAGAAAGTCTACTATATATTTATTGCTTATGCAAAATAGCAAAATTTGTAGTCTCTTTGTTTGTAATGAAAAAAGAAAAGAGTAAAAAAATTAAAAGGAAAAAAAAAATCTGACTTTCGCTTCTTATTAAATATAGGCTCAAATATAAAAATAAGTCATCGTACATTAGCTACTTTCTGAGTTGGATTACGCACCGTATTCTGATTTTTTTTTTCTCGTGTAAAGTAACAATAGTTGAAGTCTCTTCCTTTGTAATGAAAAAGGAAAAGAAAAGAAAAATTAAAATCAACAAGAGGAGTATTAGAAACCGTAGCTAAAAAATCCTCTTTCAGGAGTATATTTTTTTTTAACAATTATTTAATGGGGGGACTGTTATTCAATTTGTGCATTTAAAATTTAAAAATATATCGAAAGGAATTTATTCAATGGACTGTCAAGGATTCTTTCAGTGAAGAAACATTGTTTTATTTTTAAAAAGAACTTATTTCCACCGGCGTAATTAGATAAATTGTTGGATAGCAAATATTTTACATTCAATATTTCTACTTCATCACTCCAAGTTGTAAAACAATCTCTATTAACATAAAAATAGTTAAATCCCTTAATTTAAAATTCAGTCAATAAAATTCCACCTGTTAATTTTTAATTCATAATTATAATTCTATATATGTTTATCAATGAAAGATAAGTTGGTATTGACCATTGTAGACTATTTTATAAATAACAGGTATTTTTCGAATAATTGGTGTTAAAGTTAGGAGAGTAAGGTAACCCTCTCAAATATCTTCCTTGTCGCCTGATCATAGCTCGAAATAATTATGCAAAAATAGCTTTAATATAGTAATTAGCGTAATTTTATTCGTATGGAGTTGCTATCTATTTTTAAGCAGGTTCTAATTTCTTTTATGAGTATTTTGTGAAAATATTTTTTCAGAAAGAGTTCACTGATTGATTAATATTTAAATCCATTTATTGTTGAAATAAAGGGGCTTGTTATTTTGAAAAAACAATTCAAGGAGAATTAAATATCAAATAGAGAAATTAATCTTTACTTTAACTCTATTTTTTAAGCAGAAAGAAAGCATTTTAGATCATTGTGAATTAATTATTATGATTTGCGTTAACTACACAACCCGAGATGTTCAGATGGACAATATATTATTATTTCGATCAGGAGATGAGGATGCTTGATTTGAAACCAGATTCGCTAATCTTGAGCACCCAACCACGTGATGACTTTGAAGTATAAATTGTCGGGAGGCAATCCTCATTATTTTACATGACGAAAAAAATATCATGAAGTCTTTCATGAGTAACATTTTAAAGAGATTGAGGAGAGAAAGTAAGTATTATATATTTAAGAGGTGGGGCCATTAAATAACGGGACTGATGCAACTACAGAAGAAGCACGCATGCGTCAAACGCCAGCGACTGACAGCTGTTTTCTTCAACAGCCTTCTCTTTCGAATGCAGTGTCTCTCGATTCTGTGAACAAATCCGTATACCAGTAGCCATCGTTCCCATTATAGTCATTTTTTGTTCCACAGGAAAAATTATAAGTGAGCGACATATTGTTGTGAAATTTCACATGAAAATTGGAAGAGTCGCTATTGAAACTTATAATTTATTGAAAGAAGTATATAGCAATGAAAGTTTGTCGCATGCACGGGTTTAAGAGGGGTTTAAGCGTTTACAAGATGGCCGAGAAGTCGTTGAAGTTGATTCACACTCGGGTCGACTTTCCACGTCAAAAACGGATGACAATATCGAAAAAAATCGTTAATCTGGTTTGATCTAATCATCGGTTATGTATCCGTGCGGTTGCTGATACTGTAAGAATTGACAAAGAATCCGTACGGCAAATTGTTTCACCAAGACAATGCGCCGGCTCATTCCATATTTTCTGGCTTAAGGTTTCTAGCCAAGTACAGCATCCCAATGTTAGACCATACGCCCTATCCGCCATGCGATTTCTGTTTCCTAAGGTGAAATCTGTATTGGGTATCTAAAGTCTTAATTATTACTAAAATATAATTAAGACTTTATATATTGAGATATTTGGATACACTTTTTCTTGATATTAATTGATAATTGCGCACATAATATTGTATATTACATCTATTAATGTCGATTTGTTTTGTTTTAAGAAGACGTGGATTAAAATAACCCGCATCATGGAGAATACAGAGTTCAATCTGCTTTCTACAATGACTACCTCCGAAAAGTCAAGGAACCCTGGGATAAATATATGACTCTGGATGGTGGCTATGTAGGGAAGTCTTAAAATTAATAAACAAAATTTATGTTTATATATGGATTATTTTTAGTAATAATTACAATTTTACGATACCGTAGGATAGCAACAAAAAAAAACTGTACGATACAGCGGGTTACTTTATTTTACGGCTTCCTGAAACTAAGCATATCAATTTTAATAGCTGTATTTCACAAGATTATGTGCATTGATATGTAGAATAAGTTTTATCTAGATGAGTCAGTTATTTTTATATAGTTAAAACTTTTCCATACTTCCACACACACACATATATATATATCCAAACAAAATAAAATATTTTATCGATTTTATAATATTAGCTATAAATGTGAGTATTGCATTCACGGGAGAAAAGGACTGAACTCTCGCTATTTTTATAACACAAAAATTAGCGCGATCAGATATTAAACTTTAAGTAAACAAATCTTTAACTATTGAACGTATTTAACATGTGTACTTTGATACTAACTTTATTTAATTTGTATAATACTTTGTGTGTTTTTACTATACTATAGTGTCAAATATAGTGATAACGGTGCGTTTAAATAAATAGGTCAAATAGATAGTTAAAATAAATAAACCATATTTCCTAGAGATATCTCGCAAAAGTATAACAAACTCTTGAGTACTGATAATGGGTCCTTATTATAATAATCGCATTCATGAGGAATAAGTAAAAGTTCAATTAGTTTGGTGACCCCTGGAAGAGTGCAGTGATCCGAGGAATGATAAGCAGATAAACGTTTTAAGAAACATATCCCAAGAAGAAAATCTATTAATGTGTCTGTTATCAGTAATCATTATTTCTTTGCGTGATTTTAGCATGTATTCATTTTTGACCTAGTTTTCAGTTCTTGGACAGAGAAAAAGTTCCCACAGCAGAAATTAGAAGAATAAGATTCAGAATTTTCTAGACCAGGGCTTCTCCCAACCGGAGGTTCACGAACTCCTAGGGGATTCGCGAGGTGTATAAAGGGGTTTCGAGAAAAAAATATTGCAATGTTAAACCGCCAATGCTAAAAATTACTGAATAATAAATTTACATACATATATTTACTGCACAGTTAATAATTCGAATATTATAAAATAAAAAATTATAATAAATATATAAAAGTGTTCCTTAGTGAAAGAAATGATGAGAACCACGTTATCGCACCACGAGCACCAAGGTAGCGTAAACTGTTGAAAACTGACTGCTGACGACTTAGATAATCTGTCCATTAAGTGACGCTTGTTCCTGATTGGATTGCAAAGCAGAAAGAAAAATCAATTCTCCGAGGAAGACATTTTCCTCAACTAGATAAGCACGTTAATAACTAGAAGTTCGTACAGGTGTTTATAAACACTGTACGATATAGTTCGCGATGAGTAGCATGCTGCGGTAGCTTTGTTTTGGGAAGTTCTCGGATAAATAACTTTTAATAATTTTTATACCATAATTTTATTTCAGATTAATGGTTAAAAACGGTTCATTTAGTCGTACCTGACAAAAGGCTGTACAAGCAGTTCTTTAGTCATTTGTTTATTCTTCAGCGCCTGATTTCGAAACAACGCAGGGTATTGATACTGAACGCTGTAGTTAGCTACTATCTCACCAGACTAAAAAAAAAATCGATTAGTGAACAGGAAGAAAAAGAAAAGAAAAAAAAAATATCTGTCAGCGACTATTTGCAAATGGTGAAGAGTTAGAACATAAACCGCTTTGTGTAATCTGCAACGAAGTTCTTGCCAACATCAGTTTAAAACCATCACTTTATTGAAACAAAACATCTGACACACACAAGGATAGACACGTTGCATATTTTAAAAGAAAATTAGCAGGTAACCGAGAGTTTAGTGTGTTTTCTTTTTTGTCAGCTTCAAACGAAGATAATAAAATGGCTTTTGCTGTATCATTTTGAGTAAGTTATAGAATTGCAAGATCTGGACAGGCACATAAAATGGCAGAAAATCCAGTTGGACTATGTGCAAAAGATATCGCATAGTGTATGCTTGGAGAAAGTAAGCAAGGCAATTTGACTTTGTTCTTTTATAAAACAGTAAAGTGTCACTTAGAATTAATGGTTTGCCAAAAGATGTGGAAGAATGTACTTTTGAAGAGAATAAAATTGAATTATTTTGCGATCTAACTTGACGAGTCAACGATTGTAGCAAACGCTGCAGTATTGCTTATCTACATCCAGTACATTTTTTACGAATTCCATTCAAAAAATTATACTATTTGCAAAACCTTTGGAAATCTAGACAACCAGAGAAACAATTTTCTATATGGACAAAGATTATTCTAAAAGAAATGCAAGAAACTGGTCTTATTGTGTATGTGTATGCTCAGATGATGCAAAATCAATGCTGAACTTTCTGAAATTTCTAATAAAAAATCCCACTATTTCAGAGAGAAAGAAACTATTAAATGTGAGCTGAAAAAAAAGCATTCCGGTGACAAGCAAATAATTTCTCTTCCGGTGTACAATCGATCATTTCCCTCCACCCAGTTCAATGACGCTCCGGTATTCTGACACAGTAAATACTCTGGGTCAGTATCCAGGATTACCGGAGCATCGGAATGCCTCATTGTCATGCAACACATACCGATCTTGGACCACGTGTTTCCTTTGCAGAAATCCCCTTCCAAAAGACGCAAGGCGAGAAGCTGATAGAATATCAAATGACGTGAAATACGACAGAAAATGGGAGAGAAGCAACTCTTCCACGCTTTGCCAACGACGACAAGTTATGTTTTTCTTCCACAGACGCACCATCTTTCACTTTATTCCCTTCAAAACACCTTGCTTTAGGTACAATAATGGTGTAAGCGGGAAGAAATTTTTTTATCCACGAAAAAGTAACGTTTTAAAAAACATACACATTTGCTCCGTAAAATAACTGATGCATATGATGGTCATCAAATTTTAATGTAACGATTAATCAAATATTTTCATTTCCTCTTCCTTTTTAAATGATTAAAGAACAATACTTGCTCTCTCTCTCAATTTCTCTTGTGTAACTTGATATTTTTAACATCAATAAAAAGTAGAATATTTGAAGAATAGTTCCATGACAAATTTAAATATGTTTGTTATTTACAGTTTTTTAATAAAAAATTATGTTTACATATATGCGATATTTTTTTTATCATAGATTGATAAAAATCATCCTAATTTTATAAAATTGTGTGAAAATTTCTCGATCGTATGATTTATGTTTGGTTGTTTCATTAACGTCGCAACAGAAGCAACCCGAGGGCTATTGGCGACGGATCTCGTAAATTTTAACCTCACTCAAGTGACGAAAACGACACCACCTCTCCTAACTTCCCCTCCACTCTAAAGAGAGCACTTCGACAGATTTAACGTGCATCAGCCCCGGGTACACGCCGGGTCTTTAGTGGCATCAAGGATCGAATCTACGACTCGACGAAAAACGCCAGCCTTGAGTCCGCGACCATGACTACTAGGCTACCGCGGCCACTTATTTATTTGGGAAAGAATGCAGTTATCCGAATCTAATTTTGGCTTTAAAAATATTTCTTCTTCTTTGGTTTTTGGATGTTTTTCATATGTAATTGAAAGACATATCTCTTACACAGTTTCTAAAATTAGTTTTCTCTCAAATATTTTGAGATGTTGTTGGTTCTCCTAATTTTATATGGAAAAGGAAAAAAAAAAAAAAAAAAAAAAAATAGAGATATTTGAACGTGTCTTCTTGAAATCAATTTCTGAGTATTTTTACTCCTTGCTTCAATGTTAAAAAATATGTGATGCGTGACTTAATGTTTCGGACTTTCTGGCTACACTTCTTTCAGAACTACTGCTTCTGATATTAAGTTTTATGATTTGAAGTGTACATCACTTCAATTTTTCTTACTCATTTTTTCAGCATTAAATTTGTTTTTCTTTAAGATAAACAAAGGAGAGAAGAAAAAAAGTAAGTCAATAAAGTACGAGTAATAAGAAAAATAAAATAAAAACTCGGTTAAAAGTAAATTTCAAAGTCCCCCCCCCCCGGCTTCCAAATCATAAACAATGATCTACAGATATATAAAATATATTCTATGAAGCATGAACACACAGTAAAATGACCTTTGAAATGCATTAATGAAGTTTGCAAATGCATTACTGACCTTTTACTAAAAGTAAAAGGTCATTAATGCATTTCAATAATTGCAACAATTTGTTTATTTGGTTTCATTTAAGTCGCACTAGAAGCAACACGCGGGCTATTGATGACGGACCTCGTAATTTTGAACCTCGGTCAAGTGACGAGGACGACACCCGAGCTGGCATCCCCCTTTCCTAACTCCCACGCCATGCCCACGGGAAAACTTTGAGCCTCGACAGATTGAATGTACTTCAGTCCCGGCTACACTGCGGGGCTTCAGTGGCATCAAGGCTCGAGCCTACAACTCGTTCAATAACACGTAACTTGAAAGAAAATACGTTGTGACATAAAAACTATTATTAAAACTTTCTTTAAAAAAGCAACAGAAATCATAAGATTCATCAGAAAGAAAACTCTATTTAAAAAAAATGGACTTTTATATACTAAACGAGTGTCACTGAGACACTTTAATTTTAAAATTTAACCCAATTCATGATAACATTTTTACTATCAATAATAATAGAGGCTGCTGTGGATTAGCGGCCATAATCGCGGTCCCAAGGCCGGCGTTGTTTTCGTCGAGCCGTGGGTTCGAGTCCTGCTGCCAGTGAATAACCGCCGTGTAGCGGGAATAATACACGTTAAATCTTGTCTTCCCCTGGTGTGGTGAGGAAGTTTGGAGAGGAAGGTGGCAGCTTCATCACTTGATCGAAGTACAAAATAACGAGGTCCTTCTCCAATAGTCCTCGTGATGCTTCTCAGTGCGAAGTTTATAAATAAACCCATCACATCAATAGTAGTACCAATTTTTGTTTAATTAATGCCTTTTCTAACACTTTAACAAAAAATTAATTATGTAAAATTGCAGCCTTTTCAAAAAAAAATTTAATAAAAGGTTTTGTTGATGAAAATGAATATATTAGATTTCGGAATAATTTATAAATCAATGTTCTCTCTGAATTTTTTAAAAAACTTTTTTAATGAGTGCACAAGAAATTAAAATTAATAGCTTTTAGAAAAAGAGATCTTCCTTTCGTACAGTGCATCATTGTCTTTAACGATCTCATTAACATGAATTTAATAATTTTAAAAAATTGTAGTCTTTTTTTTTTTTTTTTTGTTGTTAGAGTAACAATTAAGACGCTTCAAATGTACGAATTGTCTTTTTTGCATTGTTACATGTAAATTAATATGAGGTACTAATTAATAAATTTTTCATAACATAAAAATCCAAGAGTAAGATATTTCAAAATAATTACTTTTTCTAGTAGAAGACAGAAGTTTTTCGTTTCTCCTTTTATTGTTTAGAAATATTAAGCTTGGAAAATGTGAGTAATTAATTTGCAGACAATCAATAACAAACATTGATTTCTTAAAAACTTTTAAGAATTATTTACCTTCATTACTAACTATCAATTTAATAATTTGTATACAAATTGCTTATTTGTTTATACTCCAAAATGTACCAGAGTATTGAGGAGGTAAATATGAATTGGGAGAATTTCAGGATATTTATTTGAATACTACTTTAAATCTCAATATTAAAATATGCCATAAAGAGAGATAGAAGAAGAGATAATATGAATATTATAAATTGTTACGAACCTGAAACGGCTATCTTGTACAGGAAAAGAGGCATTTACAAAGACTTCATCAGTCAGTCAAGGAAAGTTTAATCTATGTCGCCTTTACATTGGGGACGGATTTGACGACCGTTTTGGTGAATTGCGAGAAAATTTGTGACTTTGGTGACATATGGGAATTTCTCGAAAGTGTTGGAACCTAGGTGAAATATCGACTGAGAAGAAAGTTACGGACTGTTGTGAATTTTCGGTGTGACGTCACACCTGGCCGAAAGAGGTATAAATACGCAAGAGCTAGACACAGGGGAGTCTGTCTGTCTGTCTTTGGAGATCGATCGGGAAATGGATTGGAAAGTCGGCGGCACTTGGAAGTGAATCCTACGGAGAAACTTCCGGTAGCTTGCAGGGTGAATTTGTGGAGAAGCAGAGTATATCTCTAGGATGACTGAGGAGCCGTCCTTGGAAGTGCAGAGTCTTACTTCGGAGGTTTGTATGTAGCGAGAACTAGAAAGATGGTGAGCTGAACGTTGCTAATACAACTATGGATATCAGTTAATGTGCTGTTTTGTTCCTATATCTATGTCACTAATCTGTACAAGTTCTGTGTTATCTGTTATTTCTGTTATTGTGCAAGCTGTGCTACCTATGTGTCATCATGAATAATTGTGAATAAAGTACCATTTGTTGTTATCCTCCAAGTTGGATACCTCCTTTCTCTCCCATACAAACAGAAAGCTTTGTAACAATTTATAAGTCAAAGGTATTACAGGACATGACAAAAAAAATCTCATAATCTATAGCGCATATAAAGAAAATGATGCACCGACGAGTATTAAACAAATCACGCTTTCAATCAGAATGAAAGAAAGAAAACATGTCCATCAAATTTTCAGGATGAATCCAGTAAGTAAAAAAATTCTCGCAGACAACTATTTAAATAACATTTATAATTTAATCATGGACATGGTAAAATATATCGATATTAAAAATAAGTTTATATGCTTTATAATCATTTGTGCATTCCACTAAGACACACCCACCGGACCAGACATTTTGTTCCTTAGAGGTGTCTCTTAATAAGAAGTAAATATATATACGTAAATATATATACCGTTCAAAGGGACCGGGACCAACAGAATTATCCCTTAATTAGAAGCGTCCCTCCCAAGAGGTATTACATTATTTTTTTTCTGTCACGAATAATTTTCATAATTGATAGACCTCCTCCTCCCACATCCCTTGATTGAATTTACTTTTTGGATTTTAGAAATTAATCAGTTACAAATTTTATTTGTATTTTATATTTTAACATGTAATATCCATATAAGAATGAAGTGTGGATTTTATACAGTGGAAAATAACATTTTAGAACATGATGTCATACAAAGGTTACATAAAAGAAATGTCTCTCTCGTTATTATTTACATCTAAGACTGCAATAATCTGATTAGTAGATAGAGCGGGCGGCAACCACCTCCAGATAATACATATTTTCCCAAGTTAAAACGTCATAACTTAACGTTCGAGGTGTGGCTATTAATAATGAGACTGGTGATGTAAAGCATTTTATTTTGGTTTCATACATATTTACTTATTATCATTTTCAATATACACCCCTACTCTATCCCTACAACGTTCTATACGAATCTTCCAATGTTAGAAACAGTGCTGGAAGTCTTCTGTCAGTTCCTTTAGGACGCGAGTCGGAACCGACGAATAAGGCGTATGGTCTAACATTGGGATGCTGCACTTGGCTAGGAACCTTTTGACAAAAAATGTGGAATGAGCAGGAGCATTGCCTTAGTGAAAAATTTTGCCGTTCGGATTCTTTGTCAATTGGTACAGTCTCATCAACCGCACGAATACTTAACCGACAATCACATCGAATCAGATTAACAATTTTTTTTGATATTGTCATCCGTTTTTGATGTGGAAGGACGACCCGGGTGCGAATGATTTTCAATGTCTTCTCGGTCATCTGGAAAACGCTTAAACCACTCAAAAACAAGTGCACGCGATAAACATTCACTACTTTACACTTCTTTGAATAATTATAAGTTTCAGTAGTAGTTTTTCTAAGTTTCATGTGAAATTTCAGAACAATTCATTGCTCATTTATCACTTTTCTCGGTGAAACAAGAAATAACTCTAATGCTTACGAAGGCTACGTCTATACGGATTTGTTCAAAGAAGCGAGAGTCATTGCATTCGAAAGAGAAGGCTTCATGCTTAACAGCTGTCAGTCACCGGCGTTTGGAGCGTGGGTACTTCTGTAGCAGCGTCAGTCTCGTTATTTAATAGCCACACCTCGTATAAAAGAAGTGTTTGAGAGAACTGTTTCTCTTTTTCTTCAGCCCTGGGTTGCTATTTTATGTTTGTCTGCCAATTAGATTCAGATACGATTTTTTTTCATTATGTAAGTGATTATTGTGGATTATGTTAGTTAAGTTTTTAAGTAAAATCTGGTTTTGTTCAAACGTTTCTAGTCGCCTTCTACTGAAATGCCTCCATTTAGGTAACCAATCTAACTACTGGAATTTTAACATGTAGGTGACCGATCCATCTCTCTTCAATATTAATAAACTTGTGATCAATATGCAGAAGGTTCGGTCTCGTAGTACCAAATATCATTGGGTAACTGGACACTTGGTTTTGGAAATGTTTAAAGTTTTTTTTTCTCCTTTTCTGTAATAATACCGAACATAAACAAGTGCCTTCATTATTACTCGTCAAATATACAATTATAATTTTAATTTTAATCTAATCGTCGTGTAACGGGGTTTATGCAGATTAAATCTTTCAGGGATCCAAGTATTCAAACTGACGAGCCGTGAATGTGGAGAGTGTGGTGCCCATTGAGGTGTCGACCTTGTCAGTTGACCATGACTCAGAATTGCGAAGCGTATTGACTAAGCGGACCTTTCAGTCTGATGGGAAAACAACAAGGGGATAATAGCTTTTGTCGCTCTAAATCCCATTAACCCAAAGGGTAGTGGTGGCCTAATGGTTATGGTCGCTCTCTTGCGGCTGGCGTTTTTCTCATTAAATTGTGGGTTCGAGCCTTGTTACCACTAAAGATGGGGGAGATGTAGCGGGGCTGATGCACGTTGAATCTGGTCTAGTTCCCAAGTGCTTCTATTGCAGGGGCAATGGAAGTTTGAAGAGGGAAGTATTAGTTTAGGTCTCGTCCTTGTCAGTTGACCGAGATTCAAGATTACGAAGTCCGTCGCCAGTAGCCATCGAGTTGCTACTCAATGCATTGTTATTAATTAATCACTCACCCGCAAATCCAAAGAACAAATCAGAAACATTCAACAAGCAAACATGCAATATATTTTGCAGTGGGATATAAAGAAAAAGTTTTATTTAAAACATTAAATTTTAAAGAGCAAATTTTTATGTAAGCTATGAAAATCCAATTACAGTTGTGTTACGTGTATATAAATCAATATTAATTTATATCCATATACGTATTAAATTATATAATCCATGAATATAAATTAAATTAGGTTAAAAAATAATTAAAAAAACAATTGAAAAACGCTGAATCTTACCTATATATAATGTAACTAATGAAATACATTTCATTTTTTCACATTTTGATACTCACATCATATAGCCCTATATATCCAAGAAACAAATTCTTACAAAAGATTCAAATGAGCCACTTAGACCAGATCTGACCGAATTGTCAAAAGATACTTTTTTCCTCCCTTTCCAGCACATCCTCTCGAATAACCTGCTACTGCACTTTTGTTATGTTGATGTTGATGCACAGCGGTGAAGGAAGGGGTACAAAGTTTCCACGTGAGGGAACTCGAGTCTTTTTCTCCGGAAAAATTCTCCGATGATTCAGAATAAATTAGAAGCGATACACAAAGCGCATCTTCCATTCCTCCCCACCCCCGCAGAAGGGAAAAAGTTACGTGTGATGAGAAGAATCAGAACAGTAGGACCTTTTTTTGAGAAATTGCTTTCATATCGCCGACGATACTTTTGCTTTTCTTGGTATTCCGTTGCTGTTCGGAAGAAATGTTATCTATGTCCCTACATTCTCAGTCGCTAGTAAAATCATTGACTTCTGATTCCGTCAATGGATCTTTTTCGGGGAAGGGTATTAAAAGAACGAAAGGCAGATTCGATTTTGCTTGATTTGATTTTAATAAATCTATTCCCTTTAGGTTTTGGATAAAGTTGTTTTTGTCTGGGCCTTTTTTTTACAAAATGCAATATTTCTCACTATGACAGTTTTTTTTTTTTTTTTTTTTTTTTTTCTTTTCCTTCTTTTTTCAAATATTTTAACGTTTTTTGAAAGAATCTCCGAGATTAATGAAAAAATCAGTTAATAGATAAAACTCGTGGGAAAAAAATCTTTTTTTCAGGGTGGAAAGTTTCCTTGCAAATTGCAGTTATTTATCAATATAATAGTAAAATGACACTTCAAATCGTTTTTATACATAAGAAAGTATTTTTTTTTCTCTTTCGGGTTGATAATTTTTTTGTCTCCCATACTCATTAATATTTGTTGATGAAGAACAGAAAGTATTGTAGCAGTAGATTCAGTTTTTTTTTTTTTTTTCTTCTCACATTTGATTTTTGAGTATCAATGTTGAAAATAATTGAATATTTAGTATTTGTGTCAAAATAATTGATAAGTATTTGATACATTAGATGTTTAAGTCAAAAGTACAATTTTAAGGATTTAACTAAAATATTTAGCAATTTTTGATGCAATGGAAATTTACGTTGAAGTTATAAAGAATCATAAAAAAGAACGTAACAATAATTGAGCAAACCTTAAACTAAAGTATTATTTTAAGAAGATGGTACAATCTAAACGAAATTAAAATTTTCGAATTTATTTAAAGATATTACTTCAAGTGATTAATACAGTTTGCTACAATAGTTTAACTATGTCAAAAAAAACTGTTTTAAATGTCGATTGCTTAAATACAAATTCATTATATATTTCTTACTTATATTTCCCATTTAAAAAGAATTTGCTTGAAAGCTCTAATTCGTAAATTTTAAAATAATACTACTCTTTTTCTAATACTTATTGAAGTAAAAATAATATTAAATAAATTTCTCTGACTTTCAAATATATTTATTAATAAATACTTTCAAAATCATATACATTAATAAATAATTAATAATGTTTTTTAAGAAAATTTGATGATTGAATGAATTACTTGGATTTTTATCTGAAATATTCAATCGAAAAAACTGGAAATACATTATATAGAAAAGATATTAAGGGAATAAGTTTTTGTAATAGATAATTAATATTTCCATGTCAAATGAATTCGGCATAGCTATATAATAAAATGGTAAAATATATAAATACAAGTTTCGTATAAAATAATTACTATAACGAATAATAGATGCAACCAATGTAGATTCACTATATATAATTATATGCGTTTTCAGAAAATAATTGCTATTTTCTCAAGTAATAAAAGTCTAATACAACTAGGTTACCACTAACATCAATCAACTCCCAACATTAAAATTTTTGTGCAATTTCTCTAAAATCTTAACTTTTGAGGATTCTTACCATGATAGTTGAAACGTAAATTGAAAGAAAAACTTATAAAAGTATAATTAATTTTACTTTACTTTTATATGTCAATGAATAACATAAATGAAATTATATATATATATATATATATATATATATATATATATATATATATATAAGATAAAGCAATGAATTTATCATCAAAAAACATAAAAATAAAAGAACAATTAAAATCCAAAATCAACAAAAAAACACATTTATAGAACTATGTAAAAAAGCTGAAATTGTATCAAATTTGAAACTAAGAGATGAATAAAAATTGAATCAAATTTGAAACTAATTTGAACCAAAGAATAATTCGAATACGCAATAAAACAAAACATGCATATTCAGACTGGGGACTGAATTGTGGGGTTAAACTAGTTCTATGGTACCAACTCTCCCCCAATGCATCTTGTTGGGTAAAATTGGATTACTCCAAAATTCAAATTGTAATTTAAAGAAAAGAAACAATAAACAAAGAAGAAAATTGAATGGCAAGATATCTCAATTACTAATTATTTTCAAAAACAATTGTTTTCTAAACTAATAAAATATATTCTTCACCTAAGAACCTTCCAATTAAAATTTTTGAAACAAAAACCATCTGTTAAATTATCCAAATAAAAATTATCCAATTAAAACTTATCCGTTTAAAAATATCCGATTAAAATCATCCATTAAAAATATCCAATTAAAAATTATTCAATTAAAAATTTAAGATTTTTTCGAAACAATAAAACATTATAATTAAATATTTTCAGTTAAAGATTTAAAACTTTAAAAACTACATACCCAAATCCATGCTTTTCATGACAAATGATATCAAATTTCACAATTGTAAAGGCAAAGATTCAAAAAAAAAAACATATTTTTGACAAGTGATCATGATCCTGAGTGCAATAAGCTAAGGAACTTTTTAAGTGATGATGTCCACCACCATGCACTGTTGCCAGATAAATTTTCGAAGTCAATAGTACTTAACTAATTTGAGTATAAAAAGTTTCATTATAGAATATTTAATAAAATTCCACCAATAAACCAATCATGACCAGAAATCATATTATATGATACATAAATCAGAATTTTATTTGTTATAATTATTTAAAATTCAATTGAGTGAAGTATGTGTGTAAATGTGTAAAAATACAGAAATGCTTCAAAATATCTTCACAACTAGACCTCTAACTAGCTGACTTTATAATCCTAATGTTGTGTGGTGGATTTGTTTTGAAACGAAAGTTCAAAAATTCATAAATGTCCTGAAAGGCAATAGCCCCCATGTATAAGACCACCTTTTTGAATAAGTCACCAATCCAAAAGATATTAGAGTAAGCTCTTACTCCAAGTTGTAAATATTAAAAATACATATAAATCAAATCATGAAACAAAGATTCCATTGAGAAACCAGTATAATATAAAAATTTCTTTAGATATCAGATACAATTTACATAATGACACTTCAATACCTTCCAGAATCCGCCACGAAGTCCTCATGGGAAATCTCAAAAATACATCAAAATAAATCTTCATATAAATTATTGGGAATATATCTCTTTAAAAAATCTAATGGATTAATTAACATTCTTTACATTCTCTCATAAATTTCTTAATATTATTGAATATATCTTTATCATTTGTAACTAACAGTTTATTATGATGCAAAAAATTTAATATAATGTTTCTGTATATGGACAAATGAGTATTGCTTTCCCAAAAAGGCATTTTAATTATTTTAAACCCAAATGCATCTCTTTTATCAAATAAATTACTACAAATGATGTGATCCTTTATCTGTAACTTTGTATCCAAATATTCAGCCCCACCCGTATCTGAATTTGTCTGCAATAAAATCAAATAATTAGGATAAAATTCAATATTCGACTTAAAATCTTTACATTTACTAAAAATTATTAGGTCATCTATGTATCTATATAAAATATAAAGAGAGTTGTTAAGGTGGATTGATTCATAAAAATGTTAATAAAGATTAGCTAAAATGTTGCTAGCTGGTCCACCTTGAGCTAGGCCTTTTATCTGTTTGTATATTTGTTTTAAAAAGTATATAATTCTTTTGCAATACTAGTTGTAAAAGGTTTTTAAATTTGTTCATTTTTACTGTATTTTTATGCCATATTGATTATAAAGTATCATCATAACTCTAATCATATCCTCTATATCAATGGAGTTAAAAAGATCCTGAAAATCATAACTATAGATTGCTTGTACCCGTGTATTGCCTATGGAATTAAGTATTTCTATACTATTTTTAATAAAAGCAGTTTACACAAGCTTTTCTAAAATATTATTTAATACATTCTGTAAGATTTTACCAGATTTAGTTATGCATGAATTATATCCATTTGTAATAGTTCTAAATTTAATTGTTTTTTTATGGAATTTAGGAGTTAGAATTAGGAGTCCTCACATTTCTATTGTTACATTTGATCTTCTTGGCTATTGATATATAACACATATTGCTATTATTGAGTGAAGATATATATTATATTATTATTACATACATATACACATACATATACATAGCTATATATACATATATATATATGAGCATATTATGTATTATATATATAGAGATATATATATATATATATTATTATACATAATATATATGTTATTATTACATATACATATGGAAGTATACATATTACATCTCATTCATAACTTTATTCAAACCATCACAAACTATTTCTAAATAAATAAAAGTTTATTTTTCTGATTGATTAGTTTACACATAGCAAAATACCTTATCAAAATAAAAAAAAAGTTATCAATTATTAATATAGCAATACATCTAAAATTAATTTTATTGTTTATTCTATAACATTATTGTCACTTCATATCACTGGAAATTATTTCTTTGTTTATTTCAACTTAAAACAATAAAATCGGTAACAAATTGTAAAAACTAAAACAATGTCATTTTATTTCTAGAAGAAAATTAAATAGCTAAACTAATATAATTTTTCTTAACATATGGAATGTGTACATTAAAGCCACGGTAGCCTAGTTGTCATGGTCTCAAATTCACACCCAGGATTCTTTCCGGCCTTCCTGGATTGGAATCCTAATGCCATTATAAATTCGCCGTGTGGTGGGACTGATGCCCATTAAATCTGCCTAGGTCCGTGGAGAGGTGTGGAAGTCTGGAGATAGATATGGTAACTCAGGTGTCTATCTCGTCATTTGACTGAGGTTAAAATTTACGAGGTCCGCCGCCAATAGTTCTTGGGTTGCTTCTAAATACGATGTTAATTATCAGTCATTCAATGTGCACATTAAAAATCGATGCGATGAATAAACAATTTAGGAAATGATTCTATGAATTCCATTTTTGAATCAAATGTATTAAGAGATGTATTTGATTCACAAAAATGGATTCGAAGGAAAGAAGTTCTAATGGAATTCAAGGAGAAAATTCTTATTATAAAGCTCAAATGCACTGCTTTGATTCGGAAAAAAATACCTAAGCAAAGAAAATACATTTTTCGTTTTTGTTGCATTGTCACGCATGTTGGAGGAAATATAATGCTGACTCAGATATTTGTCACGTTGATTCAGCAACACTTATGTTACGAAAACTTTATGAAATAAATTTCTCCATTTTTACAAAAACACTTGAATAAAAGATGTAAAACTCAGCCTGAAAAGAGGTTCATTCTTTTCTAATGAATTTAACCTCACGATTTTAGCCAAGTCGCCTTAAAGTCGAAAAAGTAATTTCAAATTTGAATTGTACTTTGCTCACATATTGTTTCGTCAGAGGAATTTTTACAATGCTGATTTTCTTAGATTTGGAAAATATTTTGAATTATATATTAAGTACATTTCATTTATTGTTTCTCAACTTCTCAGACATACAACAGGATATTTCGAGCGAAACATGCGCAATCAATTGCACTATAAGATGTTTTCTCGTGCACGTATACATACATACATATATACATAAGGGAATTCGTTTACCATATACTTACTTCCGAATATAAGACGATCCGTGTTCAAACCAATAATAAGTTTTTTCCATTCAAATATCTATCCAAAATTTCAGTCCCTATAAGGAGCTCAAATTTCGGATAGATTTTTAATACAATCATATAATGATTCGAAAAAAAAAAAAACAAATTTCTATAATATCTCACCCCCTTTTTTCCCCTTCTTTCTGCATGAAGTTCGCATTCGAGACACTTAAAATTTAAGCTAGAAGATTAAATTAATATTCCTTTTTCATAGTTATTTGCATGTGCGTATTGCCTACGGCAGTGATTCCTAACCTTTTTTTTTTTTCTTTGCGAACCCCTTCTAAAAACCCTTTCTACTCTTGTGCAATCGATAGTGACAGGTTAAAAAATGAAATCTGGTAAAACACTCGTTGCACATTAGTTCACAACAAGAAACGAAAACAAAACAACTATAGTTCTTATTTAAATATACATTAGATTTAAAAAAAAATCTTCTAATGGAATATCTGTGGCAGTCTGATGTGGAACAAAGAAATTCAAAGTTTGACTCAATGCCTGACAGTTTCAGTCTTAGATCAGGTTCTGCATTTAATCTGTTTCTGTATTTACCTTTAAGGAAAGTTTATGTTGAAAATCCTTTCTCACATAGATATATTGTGAAAAAGGGATATAAATCTTTAATGGCGTGTGATACTGTCACAGGATAACTCAATGAGTTTTTTTTTCTAATAAAGTTAGAGAGGTATCTGTAACCTTACATCACCTTGAAAAGATTATGTATCCAGTCGTTTGATAGGTATACATGGTATACATGGCATCTATTATAAAAATAATAATCGAAATTTAATTGAAGGGTGTTACAGATGTTCACAAATGTTCTTTTTAATATCTTCATCACGTTTAATGGAATATTCGGATAAAAAGCTGCCGAGAATACCAAAATTATAGTACTCGTTCATCTGCAGTCATTGGATGCAAAAATTTGAATTTTTTATCGCGATTTCAATTTTAACATGTACACTGAAAATAGTGATATCTACGTCTCGTGATAACATATTTAATCCATTTAATTTACAAAATATGTCAGATAAGTAAGCAAGCTTATCAGCCAATGAATATCGATTATACAAGAGGAAAAATGAAATGAGTGATCAATAAAAAACGCTTGAGCTTCAGACTTCAATTCAAACAAACGTGTCAAAACATCATTTGCCATTTTTTAACGCCTGTGTAAAATAATAAAGAAATGTGATGGCTTTGAAAGTCCTCACAAAAAGCTAGAACCGACGGTGCTTTGTATATATATATAGCATATATAGCATGCGATTTAATAATAATTACAATTCTTACAACATCACTTAAGTAGTAGATAATTGCAGGAATAGGCTTACATGCTAATACTTGTCTACGGATACAGAATTGAGATCATTCAATTTTCTTGTTGATCTTCTTACCATCAGAATGTATTCCTACCATTGATTTTGCCTCATTTGAGCATACACACACACACACACACACAATAAGATCAGTTTATTGCATTTCTTTCAAAATAATCCGTATCGAAAATTGTTTCTCTAGTTGTCTAGATTTCCAAAAGTTTTTCAAATAGTTTAATTTCTTGAATGGAATTCGTAAAAATGTACCTAATGTAGACAAGCAATATTGAAGCGTTTGCTACAACCGTTGATTCGTCAAGTTAGATCGCAAGATAATTCAATTATTCCACATCATTTGCCAAAGCATTAATTCTACGCTATACTGTAGTTTGATTAAAAAAAAAACAACGAGATCAAAATTATTTGCTATCATTTCTCCAAGTATACACTATGCGATATCTTTTGCACATGCTCCAACTGTATTACCTGCCATTGTATGTGCCTGTCCAGATCCTGCAATTCTATAACTTACTCGAAATGATGTCCAAAGGCCATTTTACATAGGAAATGGTTTAATAAATCCTCAGAAATTTCACGAAATGATGCTCGTAGCATCGAAAATTGTTTGTTTTTAATAAGCATCATGGCTCTTTAGACAACTGTCTAAGTCTCAGTTACTCGTATTCGTAATCATGACGCTTTTCCCATCTCAAGAATTCTTTATCATAACTTTTCCGATTAATGAGACCATCTAGCCTTTTAAGGAAAAGATTCATCCTAAGGAACCCAAAGTTTTGAATTTTGCTTGATTTCCGGTGCATAATGATGAATCCAAGTCTCACCGACAATGACAACTCGACGCAAAATGCCTTCGACAACTCGACGGGGTAGCGATTAAATTTTGATTAAGCAGCCAAATGATTACCAAATCAAAATTAATATCAAATTTGCTTCAGCTCCATTTAGGAGATAGCAACACTTAATTATAACAACAATTTGCCTTATTGATGTCATCTGCCTTCAAATTCAAGTACTTTTTGAACCACCCGCGTATCTTCGACTGAAGCTGACAAGATGAAAAAAAAAAAAAAGACTCTGAACATTATTTTATCTGCTGATTTTCTTTCAAAATACTCCATGTTTTTATTTTTGTATTTGTCAGATGTCTTGTTTCAAGATGGCTACGATGAAGTGATGGTTTTAAATTAACGTTGGCAAGAACACAAAGCAGTTTGTGTTTTGACTCTTCCCCAGTAAAATAAAACTACATTTGTAAATAGTCGTTGTCCAATTTTGATTTTTCTTTTTCCTCTTCTCATATATACTTTTTTTTTTAGTTTGGTGAGATGGTAGCTAACTACAGTGTTCAGTATCACCACCCTGCATTGTTTCGAAATCAGGCGCTGAAGAATGAACAAATGACTAAAGAACTGCTTGTACAGCCTTTTGTCAGGTACGACTAAATGAACCGTTCTTAACCATTAATCTGTAATAAAATTACGGTATAAAAATTATTAAAAGTTATTTATCCGAGAATTTCCCAAAACAAAGCTACCGTAGCATGCTACTCATCGCGAACTATATCGTACAGTGTTTATAAGCATCTGTACGAACGTCTGTTAAAGCGCTTATCCAGTTGAGGAAAATGTCTTCCTCAGAGAATTGATTTTTCTTTCTGCTTTGCAATCCAATGAGGAACAGGCGTCACTTAATGGACAGATTGTCAAAGTCGTCAGCAGTCAGTTTTCTTCAGTTTACGCCACCTTGGTGCTCGTGGTGCGATAACGTGGTTCTCATCATTTCTTTCATTAAGGAACACTTTTATATATTTATTATAATTTTTTATTTTATAATATTCGAATAATTAACTGTGCAGTAAATATATGATGTATATTTATCATCTCGTTATTTTTTTTACATTAGCAGTTTAAAATACTTTCATTGCAATATTATTTTCGAGACCCCTTTTGTATTCTTCATGAACCCCTGGAGGCTAGTGAACCTCGAGTTGTGAAACACTAGTCTACGACATTCTATTTTTATCTATAGTGTATGCTTCGATACTTTACCGTTAGCCGGGTGCAAATTTCGCTACCATCAGATTTTTCATTTGGGCGACGACTCAGTAAATCAGTAATATAAACATTTCCCAAAATAAAACTCCTTTTCACAAAAAGAAACATAACTTTATTTTGAGGGTTTTGTGTGTGTGTGTAGGACTAAAGAGATAAAAACGTGCTATATTTGTCGATTTATCGCTTTCGCGCGGCTAATGGAAAAGTTCCTACATTTTTCTCGAACTATGGGATCTGTATATAAGTCGACCTCTGTAATTCAGCTTAGAAAGATATCCAAACAATTTTGTCTTATTCACTGAAATATACAATATATTTTGCTTGATACTTTAACTCGTATGATTGCCAAACTATTTAAATTTCGACAGCTAAATATTATGTGCTTCCTTTACAGTATAAATATTCTGCGATTTTTCTATGGTTGTTAACTAACCTTTGGAATAGGACTTTGATCTAATATAAAAATATTATATCTACTCAAAATACCTTTATTTATGTCACTGATATCAAAAGAAGCATTCTTTTTAAGGATTTCTCCTCCTAATTCTTAATATTTATTATTCAAATACATTAAATATTTGGAGAAATTTATACAGCTTTGCACGTTTGAAAACAAAGTTTCAACAAGTTGGAAAAAACTGAGCTGAAGGAAACTACAATTTTCATCAGCATAATCTGCAAGTTTACGGTTCTATAATCCCGCTTTCGAAATATACTCGTATACCAAGGCGTAATATTCACTATAAAGATATTTACGGTAAATAACTTAGAAAGCACGGGTTCTAAGAATCTTGAATTAAACTGAAGGACTGAGATTCCAGACATCGCGTAGAATTTAATTTCCAGCTCAGAAAATTCTATTAAGGGAGCTACGTTGTAAATCCTCTTACTTCTGAAGTCGAAAGATTTGCATCTAAGCTTTCAGGTAGGATTCTTGTCAAGGAATAATGCGATAAGTTCTTGATTTTATAATATAAATACACTGTATATGTCGACCATCTTCCTTGAATGGATAAATGAACATTAGCTCAATTAATTAAAATGACATTCCAAACCTGCTTAGCTAGGTATTGGTGGATACTCAAATATAGCATATTTCGGAAATAAATAATTAATTATAATGAAAAATACTGAGTAAGTAACTCAGACGTAAGTTTTAAAAGAATTACCAATATAAACAACAAGTAATCAGGAAATAGTTTAATGAATTTGGCAAAAACAGATGAAATCAAACATTTTCTAATTTCATTATATTTTTTCTGATTTGTGTAATTGTTAACTAAAAATGTTGCAATGAAACAAAATTTCCTAATCATCAATGAAAACAAAAATAAGGGAAGTTTTTAACTAAATAAATTACTAAATCGGAATAAGCAAAAATACTTACTCACCAAAAAAAATACTCATAATGATAACTTTAACTGAGAATTATAATTACTTATTATTTATATTAAACTTAAAATTTAAAAGAAATAATTCTGACTTATTGCATATGAATGCAGGAAATGTATATTAATAGTAAGAAGTAAATTTAGGAAGAATAATATAATAGATGAAAGTAAATAAAAATTTTCCCAAGTAAATATAAAGATAAAAAAAAATATCATAGAATTCAATGAATTGAAAACTTCTGGCGAAGGCTTATGATTATATTTCAAAGCGAAAAGAGATAAAAGCAGAAGAGAAATATACGTCTAGACTTGATAAAAATTATTTACAGAGATAATGTTAATAAACCTTTAACTGCAAATTATATTGCAAAAAACGTACCCTGGTAATGTTTTCGTTCAGGGTATTCTTAATTATATACGAAAGTGTATATCTTACATACATATTTTTTATATTATACAATTTGATCAATGAAATTCTATTTATTTCAAATACGTTTCTTCATTACCCATAAAGAATATAGGTACTGTTTGAGGGAGAGAGGGCAGTGATTTCCTGGACCACTTCCATATTTTTAGATTAAAAAAAATTTTTTTTTTAATAAAGGTATTAAATTTTTCTAATAAATTCTGTGACAAGTTTAATGAAGAAAAAAGGTTTCATTTTTGCCTTACCCTTTCTTTTTTTTTTTAATTCTTCAAATATTTTATTTTTATTTTAATCTTCCTCTCTTTCATTTTATTTATGAGACGAATATAATATAATCCTTGAGCTGGTGATGATTCAATTTGGATATGAAAACGGATAGTTCCTAGAAAAATAATCAGAAGTTTATAGTCTAGTCTATTAATTTTCAGAGCGTTTGGAACAGATCGTGAATATCGAAGTATACAAAATCGAACAATCATTGATGCCATACTTTCTTTACATAATTAAAAATATTGTGGTGTTTGTGAAAGTACTTATAGTTTGTTCCTTTATATGGAAGACGTTAAAAACGCTTGTACATGTATTTTAAAGAAAACTAATAAAAAACAGAACTTTTATGGGTAAATTGTAGATAGGCCAAGAAGGATATAGTATTTTTTTTTTTTTTTCTCTTTTTATTTTTTTATTGCGATGAAACATTTTCAAAGTTAATCTGAAGAAGTGACAATTGTATTAAAAATTTAAGTTTCTTAAAAGTTTTGGTATTTTTTAAGATACACACATGTTAGTTCTAAGTTATTCTCTTTGAGGAGAAAAAATAGAAATCAAAACAGATTTTTGATAACTAGAACTATCCACTTTAACTTACGATTAATTTTAAAGAAAGTTGAAAGCATATATATATCCTGATACTAATATTTAGCTTACCTAAAAATCTGAATATGCATATCTCCTCATTTTTTTTTAAATGTTTTCCCCTGCGCATTTTACAGATTATTGTATTTTAATGCATATACGAGTATATTAAAAACATAAAATGTTTTCATTTGTTGTGTACAGAATTGCAGCTTACTTTGTTGGATAAATATGCAAGTCATCATTACATGTACTTGTTCTAGATATTAGGTTTCAAGTAGTGCTAAAATTGCAAGAATGACACGAAGTGATCAAACAACAGATATACATACTGCGAAAGAAGTATTAAAATAATGAAGATTGATTGTCAAAAACTAATGGTTACAGACAAGAAAAAACAAGAAAGATAACACAGTCATATGAAATGTATGCTACTAAATGTTTTACAAGGAGTAAAAAGTTGTTTAAATTGATAAGAGCCTTATACTGAATTAATACTTATAATTTTTACAATGATTTTTTAAAAAAGTTAATCATAAAATACAGAGTTGAAAATTTCTAGAAATTTATGTATCCGCATTTGGAACGTACTTCATGCAGTAATCTCTGAGGTATTTTAGCGTAAAAATTAATATTTGAAAATTTCAATTTGTAGTGAAAAATAGTATGTTTGTAAGGACAGTTATTCGCGAAAATATGCGATGAGATCATTTATGACGAAAATAGAATACTTTTTTTAAGAAAACTGGGTCTGATTTGTGAGGGATCTCCTAAATAGAGATTTCATTAGAATGAATCCTCTCGCTTCTGACAGGAATGTTATTTAGTTGGGGGGGGGGGGGACCTCCTACATAGGAGTTTGTATTATCTGTTTGAAAAGTAATAGTACAGGAATTGCTGTCATTAATCACTGAAGCAGAAAAGGGGGAGGGGATTGATCCCCCAGACATCGATTTTTACTCAGAAACTTAACACCGAGGATCTTAAATCTGTGACGTTGGGTTATTCACGATTTTCTCTTCACTAACCTCAGAGACTTTTTGGTAATTTGAATTGCATGCAATTACACTTTCTTCACAGCCAGAATGAAGCGGGACTATTTAAATTAGATAAGGATAAGAAGTGCAGAATTGAATTAAAGGTAGTGATATATAAATGAAATAAAATTGAAAGTAAAGTAAAGAAGATTGTGGATAACGATTCATCGATTGAGGTGTAGATTGAAGTGAATCATCAAAAATTAAATGGTTGGATTGAAGTGATTCCTAGTTTGAGAATAAAACGCGTTGACTCTGTGATAAACAAGAAGTGTGTGAATCAGAACGAGTGATTTTGCATTAGACTTTATCATTAGAATTTAAGTTAAGATTAAATAAGAGAGATTCATGAGAGATATCCTATATATTCCTGTATCCTGTATCAAGATAATAAAGTACGTTGTCTTTTTATTCGTATCTTCTATTAAAATTTTGAACATATTAACTAATTAATTGGATGTAGAGTTAAATAATTAAGGAAGGCTGTAGCAAGTCTTATCTTTGAATTAGATAGTCAATTTCAGACATAAAAATATTCTGACTGAAATATGGACAATTCTTATTACTTTAACAGGTGAATGAAAAATGTTCAGTAGAAAGCAGTATTTTTGTATAAAATAGAAATGACATTTAAAAAGGGCGCAAAAATGAGAAAAGGAGCAAAATACAACAAAAAAAAAATACATTTGTGAATAACAGGTATTTCGATATTTCGAGAAATCCCAATAAACATTAATTTTACATTTCATGGAAAGTTAGTTCAAGAAGAAATAAGTTGTAAAAAGGAAAAAGATTGTCACATTTGATAATTTCTTACAGCAAAGCCTAGAATGAATAATAAAAATGTCAAACTAAATTTATTTCTGCATTTTATTTCTTAAAAAAGTGGATAAAAATAGCTTTCTTGTCACTTAAGCAAAGTAAAGAAAACAGCTATAAAAGGCAGTAAAAAAAAAGTATGTAATACAATCAGTACTTTTTGGAAGAAAGAACATTTACAGAAATATTCTCTGTTTCTTACTTAAAAAAAAAGTAAATTGACTACAATTGTATAAAAGTGTTTCACATCATACTTTTATGTTCCAAAATTTCTCTAATAAAGTTTGAACACATACACACACAAAATGCATAATTACATCTGATTTCAAAAACCCAATTACATACTGTTGTTTTATTTTCAATGTAGTCCGAGATGAAAATTAGCGTTCCTAGACGAAGGAGAATCTGACGATTGACAAATTGAATTGCAATACCAAGTGTTTCGACAAATGACAGATCTGAATTTTCCATTTCAATATTAGATCCCAAATGGTTCTTGTTCTACTAAAAGAAATCTACAAGATTACAACTACCACCCTTTTGTATCAGTAATATTTTTATTATGACATCGAAAAATAAATGGATAGACTTGCAACGGAATATGTAGAGAAAACGTCTCAAATTGCGAGTACGTCGTTTGAATTAGAGAATCAGTGTGTCTTTTCACGTCAGAAGTGTAACAGATGAAGTAATGCAGTTGTTGTGTAGCATTTGAGAGAAACGATCCCCCTGCTAACATATTCGAGTTGGGTGTGCGCTTACATTTCCTTTGTACTCGAAGAATCACTCAGTGAGAGTACCTTAGGGAAATCATTGGAATTGAATTAGAGGCTTACTGAGTGTAGATGACTTTTCTCTGAAACCATAGATAAGATGAAGTAATTGACAGACGCATTGCTCCTCAGAGGCAATTAATTACGAGATCATTTTAATGGCTCTTTCTCTCTAATAAATACGTAGGGTTAGGGAAGTTAAAACGTTTAAAGCATACAAAGTATAACTAATTAATTAAATGTGTATATAATGTAATAAATATTGTAGTCATTTTTGTTAATAATTTAAATATCAAAACTAATTAAATGATGGCTTAGGTTTTTTCAAAACATATTTACATGTAAAAGTAAAAATATAAGATATTACAAATAATTACATTAACAATTTTTGAAGCTCTAAATGCTTTTCGATGAGTCATAATAAAGTCACGTATAAATCCAGTGATCTCAATTATTTGGTTACTGATATATTTAGTTACTTATTTGTTATACATAGAACCCTGGTTTACTACGTAGGAGCTTTCGTGTACTTGCTTTTTTTCTTGAAGTATTGGATATTTATAAAAGAGAAAATCTGACATTCGTAAGAATTAGAGATATATATATGAAGAAATTTTTCACTTAATTTGTATAAATACAATATTTAATATTATTTGTGATTTTTTTATCTCTCTGATAACAACAGGAATTTATAATGATATTCTTAAATTGCTGAAATTTTTAAAATTACAGTATAGAACATTTGTGTGTGTGGACAAGTTAAATTAAAAAGAAATTTTACAAATATGTTACCATCTACTATTGAGCATTCAAATTTCTTAGCTATACTTTATAAAGTAAGGAAAAAATTAAATATCACTTTAAAAATTCTCGCATTATTTATATAATTCTGAAAAACAACATTCTCTCTCATTTTTTTTTTTTTTTACTTATTTACTCCCGTCCTCTTTCTCTTCTTTTTTATAGCCATCCCACTGAAACTTTAAATAAACAACTTCTTGTCTCACCATTTCAAGTATATGAGGCATATAAATAAAGGATACGTTCTTTATTGTTCTTTAAATAAAAGAACAAACTTATTTTGAGTCTCTTCCTTTTATCCTTTCAAAAAGGAAAAAAAGAAGGAAAAAAAAATACAAACAAAGTTCCGAATCGACACAATAAATTACCTCCCGTATTGAAAGTCTTCAAGCTAATGATGTACCCGAAACAGAATGATACCAATTTTATCTCAAGGCTCAATAAATAAGTAAATAAAAGATTGAACAAGATTGTACGTCGTGTACCTTCCGGCGATTTGCAAGTGTAATTGTATCTTTTCTTCTCGTCTCTTGTTTCCTTTCATCATCTGCAGATCAATAAGAAGAGAAATTGAAATTATCTGAATACTCCTGTCTTGAACAAAGGGGTTTAGTAAATAAACCTCTTACAACTCCCAAAGGCCTTTAAATTTTGGTTGATAAATTATGTACAAAAATTTAGCTTCACGCGTATATTGTGTGTGTTGTGGAACATAATTTTTTTGTATTTATTTATAGCCATTATAAATTGCTACGCGATGCTTTAAGTATAATATCGTTTTGATATTCTTTTGGAATGGCATATATATTTGAGTATATTTATTATGTTAGATTCTCCATATAATTTTCTAGAACCTAATAAACTGTTTTCAGTGGTAATAAACATAATTTTATGCATTTTTAGTTTCTTCTATCTTTGAAAAGTTGAAATTTTCTTTTGTTTATTTAGATAAAAGAAATATTTCATTCAAATACGCGTTTTGATCATGTACAAGTATATCTGATATTATTATTTTACCGAAATTTCGCTAATTTATTTGATTGATTTTTATCAAGCCGTAGAAAAATAGTTGCACTGAAATCCATAGGCATTTATATTTATTTGTGGATAAGATACCTTGATAAATTTTGAAGCGGATTAAAATTTGTTCTAATAGGGAATTTAAGAAGAATATTTTTTATTCACACACTCAAGGAGAGAATATTGTTTTTGCATTATATATCCAAACAAATGATGCATAATATCACGAAATAATCCGTTTTTATTTCGATTTCTTGAATTAAACTGCTTCTTTTGTTCTAAAAGACTTTTTTTTCTTATTGGCAAATGAACAAACAATATTCACCTTTCTTTACAATTTTTTTACTCGTTTTATAAGAATTTTACTTCAGTTGTGTAAACATTTGTTAGTCGAAGATCAGTTTTTCATAACTCAATCAATTCACTCAATAAAAGTGTGGACACTATAATTATAATTAAGTTTATCAGATTCCTTTAGAAGATCCATATAATAATTAATACTAATTAAATACAATGTAACTCAAGATTTCCATCACCCGGTGCCACAAAACAAAACACCTTTCTAGCTTCGTACTTATATTTCAATTGTTGACGAATCATGGCGCAAACATGCGCAATAATCATCTGGAATTATATAACATTTGCGAGCGCTAGTAACACATAAGCTGACAAAGGGTATTCTCCAATTTATTTTAGTGCCTAATATATAGCATAACTAACTTTCTATTTCTTAATTATTAACATCACATTACTTCTGTTCTTTTTCTTTATTTAATTCATCCAAGACATGCACTTAAAAACTAATGAATTTGTTGTACTGGTGGGGCAATCAAACCGTATTTTTCTAAAAAGCTTGTATTCTTGAGTTGTGTGACGGGGGAAGTAGACAGTAATAATCCCATTCCATGCTCTTTGGAAGTTTTTAATAACCATGCAATGTTGGACAGGTGAACAACGAAGTTTCGCTGCTGCAGTATTTGGAAAATGGTCAAAGTTATTACGTACACAACGCAAATTCAGCCTACATTTTTATCTTCCGCTTCATGTTCCTGTTCCGAGCAGGAAAACCACTTTTGTTTGCGCTAACAACTTAAAACAATGGGTCAAACAAGAAAAAGAATGATAATGAAGAACTGTAAGGATTCCCGAGAATGTGTAGATTGTATTATCTCTCATTCATAGTTTATCTATGAGATATGGGTTGTATTCAAGAATCTGTAACATGGGCTCACAGAAACCGGATTGGATAATTTCCGGGGTTCAAAGCGTAGATTGTTTGTATTTTATACAGATGTAGGTATAATTCATCATGTAAAATTCTCCTTACTAGTCAAATCGGAAGTCTTATAGCAACACTGTGAACCTGGCAGATTTTTGACGGTTTTGAAATGGTAATAAGGTGCACAACCATATACCACATTTCAAATGACTCATATCAGTAGTTGTGAATGCTCCAGGACAATTTAATATTTCAAAATATTAACATTTATCTGTCATTTAATATAGTATTGTGTATAAGAATATCACTCGTCTAAAGAGAACAAAAATCAGAAATGTTCAAATATTTACAAAAATAATCGCTAATTGATAATTGAAGGGATATAATTCGTATCAAAAATTGTCACCCTAGAATAGAGCATAGTGACAAAGAACTGTTGAGTAACCTCGTAAACATCACTACAAGCAATATTCATCATCCAGAAAACACGACCATAGAGAACTCTGGTTAGTTGTGTTGAGAGAACAATGAATATATACTCGTTCGAGATGTCTTCTATTCGTTCAGGAGGAACTCGACGTGTCAAAACCATCAAAGAACAGTAGGAAAATCGAACATGTCTTGAAAGGATATCTAGAAGGATAGTTGGCGGAAGACAATAGTCTCGGATCGCTGCATGGGTATAAATACCAACACCATAGGTGCACACACCCTCTCATTTTACATATATATATGCAAAATAGGTTGTTTGAAAGTGCCGCCTCCTGGCATATGGTGAGAAGACTGTAAATGGTTCAAAGAGGGCCACCACAGTTAATCGCTACTAATGCAGCCTCCATATTCATGGAAGTAACTATAGTTCTTGAACTTCCATCTCTTTTTCTAGTTGTTTGACCTATTGTTTTTAAGACTGTCCTTGCATAAAGTTAAATAATAGGACCCAAAATTGGAACACTTTTTCTGATAAAAATTCAATCTTACATTAATTTCATATTCTGACATTTCTATCCTTTAGAAAACAACATATTTTATAGTACTACTCATTTCTTTATAAATCAATCCCTATTTTCAGGAGTAAATTGTGTTCCATGTTTTGTCTCCTATACTGTAACGCTAAAGAACTTTTACACTTTACGTATTTATGTGAAAAATGGCGTATTTTTAGAATGTTTCCAAATCTTAAGAATACTGCATCATAAAAGAATTTATGAGTTACAAAGCATCATACTTATATGAAAATTGGAAGAATTTTCTACCTTTAAATGTGTAATGGATGCCTTATGCGTTCTTTGACATTAGGCAAAGACAGTTTTCACCAGAATAGGAATCTCTTCCCTACTTGGAACAGAAACACGAAGCGGAAGATGAAAATATAGGCAAAATTCGCCTTTGTTCACCTTAGTAACTTCGACTATTTGTTAAATACGTTGTTTACATAACTAAATTTCGTTGTCCTCTAGCCGACGCGGCATGATTACTAAAATTCCAAGTATGTGAAATGTTATGGTCATTGCCTACTTCCCTGATCACTCACAATCTACCAGACAAACTTCTTAGAAACGTGCAGTTTGACTGCCCTACCTTATACATTTCAGCAATTTTAACACAATGTACTCATTTTGAAAATATCAAATTTTCTTTTGATTTTATGTATATAAGTAATCAACTGAGAAATAATATAGTTTAATAATATAATAACGCACTTGTTTTAGGTTTGATTGATCAAGTCTTGGAAAATGACAAGTAATTTTTGAATTAAAAATTTACTGTAACAAAAATAAAAACAAAAAAAAAAAACACCACTTTTAGGTCCGTTGCTACCCAAAATTAGTTTTTCTACTTGATTTACATATAATTTTTCCTCACCCCATCCCTACAAAAAAAATCAAAAGTAATTATAAATTCAATTTTTTAGGATTGATTTTATAAAAATTTAATTTTAATGCATTTATTAAACTTTTCACTTTCACGGAGAAAAAAGAAATACTCAAAAATGAATACCTAGACGTACTCATTTTGAAATGAGTATGTTTGTATCAGATTTGAGCGTATACCTTTATCGAATGTGAACATTACAAGTATTCAAAACCAAAAAAAAAAAATGGGAAATCAGCATTCTCAAAAAATTATTACAGATATAAGGACTATAAAAGTTCCTTTTATATACTGACTAAGTATTTTACAATGTGGGTTTCAAAAACAAATATGGTTTGCTTTAATATTTCGAACTATATTTCGTATTTACCACGCTACACGCGGTAGAATACAGGAATATTAAAATGAGTAAGTACGCATACTCATTTTCGCGTCTGTGTTTGTTTACATTTTTTTTCCCAGTGACTCACTCACCACTACAGAAAGATTCTTTTATTTAAGATATAAAAATGTTGTTGAAATGTTATTGATCATGATTTTCTGATTTATGATTTGAAAATGATTTTCTGTGAGTAGTTATTTGTGCTTTGCAGGTGTTTTTTTGTCTGTATTCATATTGCATCGTAATCATAGCTTAGTGACTTCTTACTTTAATTTGCATTAAAATTATTTTCATGCATGTAAATATTTGTGTATGAAGCTTATATTTTATAGAATAACATTACAGTATTCAAAAAGCAGTGTTGTTAAAATTTTGAGCCATTTTGCTACATTTTTTTTTATCGATGACTATACAGCGATGATGCTCGACAAGAATTCCAGTTAAAATCGAACTTTGATGGATCCCCTTGGCGATATTTTTTAGATGGCGCCAAAGCGGGTGTTTCAAACTCGGAGCTTCCGAAAGAGAAAAAAAAGATTGCGTCGTGCCTGGAAGGCAAATGAAGTACCAGAATGACACCAAGGCGGGTATTTCAAATGAGAAGCGAGAGAAGATGGCGTCGAATCCCCTTTTACAGATTTTATAGGGTTACCATAAACAAACCTGCATGGTAACCACATTAGCGATTTATCGCCAAAAGAAAGTTAAAGTTCGCCATGCCCCCTCCAACTTCGATTCAACCGAATTTTGCGAGATACCCTAGCGATCCTTCTCTATTTTCGACCCTCCTTCATGTCAACCACTTTCTTTTTTTTTTCAACTTCACGTCTAGACCACAGTTTAATCTTGTTTGGCGCAGCATAGCCATATCTGGCTCTTGCGCCAATAAATTTTACATTCACTCACTCACTCACTCATCCGAATTTTGAATCGGAAGTTTTGTAACAAAAACTTCATAAAGTGTAAAATAATATATAAGATGAAGAAAATGATACTTACAAATAAAGGAGCGCTTATTTATTTCCCTGAAAATTTTAATTGATATATATTTTTCTGTTTAAAATTCATTTTCGATACAACAACACAGTATCGGAAAATAAATTCAAAACATACTCACTGGATTGTTTGATTCTCATATTTGAAGCAGTAACAGATTCACAAATAAATACATGACACTCATTTTTCTATTCTACACTCATAATTGATACAAGATTATATTCCATATTGAGTATGTGAAGTTTCCATTTTGAGTACGTACAAAAATGAGTATGTGCGAGACTCAAATATGAGTATGTTGGGATAGGAACTATTTTGAGTATGTGACGTACTCAAAAGTGAGTACGTGAAGTTGCCATTCTGAGTATGTGCTTGTTACTAAAAATGAGTATGTGCAAATCTCAAATTTGAATACGTTGGGATCGGAGCCATTTTGAGTATGTGAAGTATTCAAAAGTGAGCACTTTCTACTCGATTTTGCATACCCGTTTTTCGCAGTGTTTAAGTACAATGCTGGACATTAAAATTTCAACTCCAAGAAGGAATGATCTAAAGAACATCAAAATCACATGAAAGAAAGAAGAGGCTAGGATATGCAAATGATTATTTCAGGGCGAAGCAGGAGGGAGAAACGACATCTGAAAAAAAAAGTTGCATAAAAGAAAAGTTGCGTAGTGGATTTCTCATTTGGAAAGTGCTTTGTAGGGTCGGAGTTTGCTCAGAATATCGTGTTACGCCTCGAATAAGAAAAAGAAAAGCTTGCCAGTAAATGTCAGAATTCGATACAGGCAGATCGTTGCCTATCGAGAGTGTGGATTATCGTTCAGTAATATTGCCAGTCGCACTGGTCGAAATCCAAACATTGTAATACGAATATAGAATCAATGTGTTGCTGAGAGTCATACTGAACGGCATGCAGGATCTCCACGCCTTCCCATGAATAACACCCGAGAGGGCAGACACAATGGGAGGTCGGCCCTGCAAAAACGTGCAACCACATCACGGACCATTAGTCAGGAAATGTACATGTATACAGCACGCTCATTATCCGCTTGTACTGTGCGACGCCGTTTGCAGCAGCGTGGACTGTCAGCACGGTGACCATTACTTCAGTTTCCCTTGACAATGCAGCATAGAGAGAGAGGCGACTCTGGTGAGTCGATCAACAAAGTTGAATACAGGAGTGACACAATGTCGTCTTTTCAGACGAGTCCCGGTTCTGCGTGCAGTATTCTGATGGCAGTATACGTGTGTGGAGGCTTCGAGGAGACTGCTCGTCACCTGCTTGTATTCGATATCGGCATAGGCATGCACTAGGCGTGATGGTTTTGGCAAACATTGGATACACGACATGGATACACATCTTTAGTGTTCTGATCGACGGTAATTTGAACGCAGATCGGTACATTTCTGACATCTTACGGCCATTGTTTATGCCCTATCTTCAAGTCCTGCTAAACGCCATCATCTAACAAAATAATGCAAGACCACATGTTGCACGTCGTGGCCTGCATGATCTTCAGATTTGTCACTCATTGAAAACATCTGGTCATGGGTTGCTGAGAGACTGGCCCGCCATCCCCTCTCCAGCTAATACAATTGATAAGGTGTATTTTAGACTTCAAGCAGCATGGAATCAGTTGCCCATTGATGTCATCCAAGCCCAATTGAACTCCATGCCTAACCGGGTAAGGGCCGTTTTAGCAGCTGGGGGGGGCAGCTGTTTCTACTAATTTTGCACTCCTGTAAGGCCCCCCCCAAACTACTGGCAAATACAATCATTATATCTTTATGACAAACTGTTAACGTACAATAAATATACATATTTTTTTTGTATTTTCTTTCCTTCATGGTGTTGTAATTTTAATAGCCTGTAGCGTGTTATATTTGCTGCTGTAGCCTTGTGGTCATGGTCGTGAACTCACAGCTGGAGTAATTTTTGTCGAGTCTTGGGTCCCAGTCATGATGTCATGAAGTACCACCGTGTAACGAGTCTGATGCTCGTTATATCTGGTAGAGATCCCAAGTATTCCCCTTCATGTGGTGTGGAAGTTTGGAGAGGAGGTGCCAGCTCAGGTGCCGTCCTTGTTCACTTCAGCCAGGTTCAAAATTACAAGGGCCATCACCAATAGCCCTTGTTTTACCTATTAGTGCCATGTTAATAAACAATCACAACCATAATTTGGATAATATGTTTTTATTTCACCACGGAAATTTTCTTTTTGTCTATCAAAATAACCAAAAGACCAGTTTGGGGTAGAGTCAATATTCAGGAAAATTTCATCAAAAATTCATGCGCTAGGTAAAAATGAGAATCAAAAGCATACGACAGTCAAATTACATATAAAATAATGCATTTTTAGGAGTGATTATCTTATTATGTTACATTCGATCTCGATGTCAAGCAGTACTAGTAATTTTCATTACTGCAGAAATATGAGCCTTAAAGACGCAGGATGTCATGGAATTTTGCGAAAAGCTTTATAATATTTTTAAACATTTACGTGATTTTATAAACAAGTAGTATTATTTTAAATATTTAATTATTAAAGTAATTTTCAAATTCTTACGTATCATTTTTCAAAAATACTTCTTATCTATTTGAATTTATGCTTCTCTAAAAAAATACACTGGTTTTTCTTGTGTACCTCACTTATGTTACATTTTATTTGAAATAGGTCCTTCACACCATCAAATATGTGGCCTTTCATACATCACAATATCTTATTACAAACATATTAAAAGGCAAATATAAATGCAATAACCACGGAAATGCTGAGATGATCGATTTCTCAAAGGCATAGAGGATGTATTATTACTCCTACGCGAGATTCAGGAGAGAAATGCAATATTAGCTCTAGAAAATACTTTGCTGTGAAATGAGAAACTATATTTAGTTTAATAATTCTAAATTAATATACAGTTTCGGAATTCTGATACAAACAATTTATACAAAGTATGTTATTGATTCAAACGTATTATAGCCTGATATCTATCGCTTTCTCCCTTCAACTAACACTTTTTGGGAACTTTTAATGTAATGTTTGAATTGAAAACTCTACCAAAAAATGAAACGTGACTTACGTATATTAGAATAAAGTTATTGAAGTTTAATAAATAGAATGAAGGAGAAGCATATACAAGCAGTGAAATGTTCAATAAGAGGCACTTCTCACTCTCTCTACAACTTACTAATTTTAGCAAGTTGTAGAGAGAGAGAGTGAGAAGAACCTATAAACGAAGGAGTGGTGATTATGTTACAGTTAAAACATGAAGTCTGGTAAATCCTAGGTTTTATCGGTACCTGGATTTTACCAAAGTGGCTTAATAAAAGTCCGTAGTATGGTTTAATATAATTCTACTTCAGCCTTTTTCAAAACCACTTTGGTAAAAGCTAGGAGTTACCAACACCTTCCAGTAAAAGTCCGAAACGAGCGATTTAAATCGACCTTGAATAAGGGTGCACACAAATTCCGTCAAACACTTTTTTGTTTCTGCCCCTCCTTATTTGAGCCATTTGCATTCTAGTTTCTAGAAAATTTTAACAAATGTAAGCGGCTACGATCTAAAATAGAGGCAGTTTGTTTCCATTTTAATATATTTAGCCATTTTTATTTTGCTAAAAAAAAAGGAATGATGTTATGTGGATAAAGTTTTATGACATTTTGTTTGAATCTGTAAAAAATAAGCTCTATAACAATTTTTATTTAACAAATGAGAAGAAAACTTATTTAATTAATGATGTGAATGATGTAAAACGTGTGAATGAAAAACAAATTGTTTATTACAGAAGGTTGAAACGCTATGATAGTTTAAATATTGGAGGAGAGGACAAACTTATTGCACCACTATCTGCATAAATCTTGTAATATATTACAATTGATGAATCTTCAACGTCATACACGAAGCTCATATCGCAGTTGGCCATGGTGGAGGAACCCGTATAATTGTGGAACTGAATCGCAAGTATAAGAATGTAACAGTAAAATTTATCGACACGTATTTGAGACTATGTGAACAATGTCAGAAAAAAACAAACAAAAACTGAAAAAGAGGTTATAATTAAACCACTTGTGCACAGTGAAATGAATTCTCGATGTCAAGTCGATCTCACAGATATGCAGTCCAACCCTGATCGTGACATGAAATTTGTTTTAGTGTATTTAAATTCTCTTACAAAATTCGTCCTTAGCCGAAGTTCACACAGTAAAAGAGCTGATGAAGTAGCATACCACCTTCTGGATATTTTCACAATTTTTGGAGTCCCGAACATTCTCCATTCCGACAATGGGAGGGAATTTTAAAACCTAATCATAAACAGTTTACATGAAATGTGGAGTGATATAAAAATATTTTACGGTAAACCGAGACACAGTCAAACGCAAAGTTCAATTGAACGGGCAAACCAAGACGTTGAGAACATGTTGGCAACATGGATGGAAACAAATAACATAGAAAAATGGTCGGAAGGATTAAAATGTGTTAAAGCAATGAAAAGCAAAACATATCAAGAGGGAATCAAATGCTAACCTTACGAAGCTATGTTTCGTTGTCCTATGAAGCTGGGACTTTATAATTCAGTTTTACGACGTAATTTGATTAGTAACATGGCCATTGAAGAGGACTTAGGAAAAAATTATAAATACATGGTTAATACAGAAGATGAAACACTAATCTTAAATCAACAGTTGATTTAGAATCGCAAGATAATAATAATACATGTGAAAGAGGATCATGCATAACGATAGAGGTAGATACTGAAATTCAAATTGAAAAATAAAAGAACCAGATATAAGATCTGACCCAACGAGTGCGATTATCAACAAAGTTCAAAATGTGAAAGATGAAGATTTCGTCTACTAAAAAATTCCTGAAACTTACTCTTGGTCAAAATGTTTAGATAAAATTTTCTGATAATGATAGATCGAAAATGGGTCAAAAATCAGTGATAGCAGTTATTACAGATATTAAAGAGGACGAGTTTTATGTTGTTGGTGCTAAGTTTGGTAAATTAAAAATGTTGTACACAAGAAACCAGTTTACTTTTTGCAAAGTAAATTTTTTAAATATTTGGTACAGAAGAATTAAGTGTACGCGAAGTAGCAAAAAAATTTTTCTTTTCTTTGGGGAACAAGGACTCCGCAAATACAACTGTTCAAAGAAGTGTACTACGAAAATGTGTTTCTGCAAATCACTCAACTGATCTACTTAATAAATCAAAATGCCATAGCAATCAACCTTGTTGTAACACGTAGTAAGAAGCATTAAAGTAGTAGTATTAAAGAGAAACGTATATATACTACGTTATTATTAGTTTTTGAATTTCATATTTAAAAAATTTCTGAGCTATCTATCAGTTTAATTTTTTTTTTAACTATTGTTAAAATCATTTTAAAAAGTATTGAAATCTCTTCAGCAGTTATTGAAAGAATTGTGCATTAGTTCAGTTTTTCACTAGTAATCTTATTTATGAAATGGCATTAATATTATATTTTTCATTTTTATTTCTTATAATTCCTTAAAAATAATCTTAAGACAGTTCCATAGACATGATTGTAAATTATACCTTATTTTGATCACTTTAATAAATTATATTATTAAATGATTAAAATTTCAGAAAAATTGAATTATTTATTTCAGAGTAACATAGTTACAAAGTAACGAGCTCTATAAGGTGTTGACTAACCTCTAGCCTGGATGCAATCAGCCACACGACGTGGAATAGAGTGATAAAGCTCCCTGGTGGTCTCCTGTGGTATTTCTTGCCAAATTTGCTCCAATTGTTGACCTAGGTCATCAACATTCCCTGGTAGATGAATTGTCCTTCCTTTCATATCCCAGACATGCTCGATTGGAGAGAGATCTGGCTGACCAAGGAAATATTTGACAAACTGTAATATAGTTCCTAGCAACACGAGCCGTATGTCGCCTGGCATTATCTTGCTGAAAAATAAGGCCAGAGTACTACAAAAGGAACGGTAGCAAAACAGGTCTCAAAATGTCGTCGACGTACCGCTGTGCTGCAATGACGACCTAAGAGGTCCGGCTATTATGGGAAATAGCACCCTAGACCCTAACTCTTAGTTCAGGTCCTGTGGGGCATGCAATAGTGAAAGCATGATTGGCAAACTGCCCTGGGTGTATCTAAACACGATGATCGTCAGGATACAGTTGGAAGCAGGATTCGTCGCTAAACACTAGACGTTCCCAGTCAGCATCATTACAACATTATCGAGCCAAGCACCACTGTAATCTGGCTCGACAGAGTGCAGGCGTGAATGGCAGGTGGTGTAGTGGTCGGTACGAGCGTAGATTTCGCTCTATCAGCAGCCTGTGAATGGTCATGGTAGACACTCGTGTGGGGGTCGCACATCTGATGGTTGATAATAATGAATCAGGCGTTTTGACAGCTGATCTGACAATCACTCTGTCCTCCCTATCTGCTGGGGCCCTAGGTCGACCACTACCATCATGACGCTGAAATCTGCCACTGTCCACTCATTACTGCTAGCCTCTTTTAATCGCCGCATCGCTTCCACGCATATGACTCCACCCATATGACTGCGATTCTCCAATTTGCCCAACCTGCCTCTTTTAATCCAATGGTACGACCTCTTTCAAACTCTGACAGTTGCTCGTAAGGATCTCGAATCTTGCTGCGAGACATTTTTTTCAGTCGTTGAAAGGTATCCTAAATTGCAATGCAACAGAAAATGTGACCATCCGATTGAGAATCACTTCTTATATACACCTTCTGAGTGAGCAGTTCCGATGTGCTGTAGCTCCCGCTATTAATTCATTGGACACCAAAATTTAATCGTTTGCATGTTCGGTCCAAATGTCTTTGCATACAAAATTTCATTACAATCAGGCAACTCCTTCTTGGTACGTCGGGTTTTTTTTTTTTTTTTTGTTTTTGTTTTTGTTATAGAGCGTAGTTAAAAATGTATTACCTTACTCAGAACTATTTCATGCCTTAGAGTTAATTCTTGAAATATTATTACACATGATGAGCCACTTAAAGGAACTGAAATCGTCCAAATCTTCAAAGAAACTCAGAAAATATATATTTATTTTAAAATGTAGCCAGTTCCATTTCTTAGAAGCAATTCTCTTTCAAAAATTTTTTTCTCTGTGAAAGATCAAAAATCGAATTACTCTTGCTCTTACGAAATATTTTCAATAAATTCTATGAAAAGTTTCTTTTTCAATGAATCTTTCGTGCATTTTTAATGAATTCTTCTAAAAGGAATTAATTTTCAAAGAATTCGCCATTTATCGCAAACGATAAGTGTTTTCTAAGAATTAAGAGAACTCTGAGAAATTGTTTTCTCCAATTGCATTTCTCTCCATTTCTGTGAATATGGAAAGTTTTTTTTTTTACTAAAAGTAACTCAATATATTTAGCGTTTCAAGATTTTTTTATATATCTCACATCGTCTTTTTTTTACTGTTAGACAAGCATGAGAGTAAAAAAAAAAGGAATTTACATGCACGCTTTAAAGATGAAAATGAAATAACTGATTATATTTTTTATTTATTTAAAAAAAAAGAAATAATATTAAATTTTACTTCACAATTCAAATAAACATCAGGAACAAAATCTAATATTTTTATGCTTTAACTTGCAAAATAAGCTTATTAAATATATCAGTAAGAATTTCGGTTGATTGATTGTTTATTAACGTCGCACTTAGAAGCCACACGAGGTCTACTGGAGGTGGTTTAGTTTTAGTTTAATTTGTTTTAACGTCGTACTAGAAGCAACACGAGGGCTATTGGCGACGGATCACGCAATTTTGAATTGTCAAGTGACGAGGACGACACCTAAGCTGGCACTCCCTCTCCTAACTGCCACACCACGCCAACGGAAGGACTTTTTGCCCCGACAGATTTAACGTGCATCAGCCCCGGCTACATGGCGGGTCTTTGGCAGCCAAGGATCGAAACCGCGACTGAACGAAAACAACCGATCACGAGTCCGAAGCCATGACCACTAGGCTACCGCGGCCGTTTCTGGAAGCGGACCTTGTAATTTTGAACTTCGGTCAATTGACGAGGAGGACATCTAAGCTGATTCCTCCTCCAAATTTCTACACCATCCCAATGTTACTTGAGCTACAACAGATTTAGCGCACCTTAACACAGCTACACGATGGGTCGTTAGGGGTATTAGGACTCGGACACGTGACTCGACTGAAACAGCAGTGACTGAGCTCGTGACCATTGACCACTTTATTAACACGGCCGTTGAAATTTTGAAATATTTTGGCATTCTATAACCTCTTGAGACCCAATGTCCATTCTACTGGACAGTTTTATTTCACATGTAGAGAAATAATTTACAGTTTTATATCCTTAGATCAGGCACTCCATTATATTGGATAGTCCAGTATTGTCATCTATTTAGCAAAAATCGAAATTATTTGGCAAGTTCCTTGTTCCACATGCAATTAACAAGACGAAAGCAACAATTAAAGGTGTGTCAGCAGTTCGAATTTAGTTTTATTATACTTTTATGTATTTTTTGAATTAAAATAGCTAAAATATAACTTTAGATTTGTGAGTAATGAAATTATGTTGTATATTTAATCGGTTACACATGTTTTTACTAGATTAAGACCCAATTTTCATTATAATGGACTGGTCAAAAATTATGTATTATTTTAATTTAAAAAAAAAACCCGGTTGTATATACTGTTTTGAATTACTTTTTAGAAGATTTATATAAAATTAGGGGGAAATTGCTCAAAGAATATGGTTTTGGGTCTCAAGAGGATATATATATATCATTGAACAAGAGAATCCAACAAAAATTAATTACAATAAAAATTATTATTTATCTTTGCGATGCAGCTTATGTTTAGCAAAAAATATTTAAATGCATAACTTAGACAATTTCAAATAAGGAACATGTTTATGCTGTCTTATTTTTTATAATGTTGTCCTTACTTCCCTGTCCTTTATTATCAGTAATTAAACATTTCTTTTTCTTTACATCTAATTCTAAAAGTATTTCAACTCCCCAAAGAATTCAATTATCAAGAATTCTTAACAACTTCTGCGAAAAATTACCGAAAGCTTTAATATATACAGTTTTAAGAAATCAACCCTAGAGCTTCGACACAAACTGAAAATTTGAACCCATTTTTAAAAATAATGTTAAAAATCAATAACACCTGCCTTCAAAACTTCGAAACTATTTGAAAAATGTAATTTAAAAAGCGTAAATGGGAAGGTTAGTTTGCGCTGAGATCGCTTCAGCCCAGGAGAAAACCTCTCCCATTTTATTAATTTTGAATTCCTGATTTAATTCCAGAACCAGCAAGTTAGCTGTGTCGATGCAGTTGTGGCATTAAATAGAGCTTATGAGCATTCTGAAAGAGAGGAGATATACACGTAGCTAGAGATTAAATATTTCCCCCATGATAATTCTATTAAGAGCAGTTATTAGTTAGCTATTTAATGCGAGAATTGATAATGGTGATGGTCTGGTAAGCAAGGGACATACGTGCTTCGGTGTTGAAATGAGGTGTTCGTTGAGGTAATTGATGTCTTTAATACTTCCTACTTTACACATTATGTTACTAGTTCGTGTAATAGCTCCAGAAAGACGTCAAGGCTTGAAATGGGTTGAATAACTTAAATGTGAAACATTTTTCAGTGGAAAGGGAAATTTATTTAGCTATAAGAAATAATTGTGGTAATTATCGAGGTTGCCATAAGGGAAATAAATTAAAGGGGATATTTTTTACCCTTAGAGACTCTAAAGCAACAATTGAAAATATAATATACTTCAATAGTTTAGTTGATTCATTGAGTGTTTATTAACGTAGCACAGAGAAGCAACTCGAAGACCTTTGGCAATGAACCTTGTAATTTTGAGCTATGGTCAAATGACAAGGATCACCTTGAATTGACACCCCACTTTCCAAATCTCCACGCTACGTTGATTTGATGATTGAAGAAAATACGAAATAAGTTAGGTGAGACAAGTAATAAATTACGTATTACAATACAAGTCATAATGTTCACAAAGAAAAATTTAACTACCGTGAATCTTATTTTAGATGTTAAATTTATTTTTAGAGCTATTTAATTAATTATCAATATCTTATTTTTATTTTTTACAAGCTATTATGTTTAAAAGTTGAATTTTGTAAAGTATAGTTATAAAGATAAATACTACAATATTGTAATTGCAATTGAAAAAAGGTAAAGGATGCCTTTGCGTAATGTTAAAGTACAAAAGCAAAATCTGAACACTTTTTATGCTCCATTTGCTCCATTAATATTATAAATTGACTTTGCTTTCCTATAGAGAAAGCATGTATTCAAATACTATTGACTTAATCAATCTGGGTTTTTTCTGGTGTAAAATATGTTCTATATTTCATCCTTTGTAATGTAGAGGTAAATGAGTTGTACGCATTATATGTTAAAGAAAAAATGGCTTATTTATGGAATGTTTTTAAATTTTTAAATACAAAGCATAATAAACAGATGTAATGTTTTCCTAATATTGATTATGTTCTTTGGCATTTGGTAAAAACAGCCTTAAAATAATGGGTAAGTAGTAAAGATTTAAAGCAATTTTTACTCGTAACTGTGTCTCCTATACTACTGGTGTGATTGTGATTGTTTATTAACGTTACAGTGAGAAGCAACACAAAAGCTATTGGCGACGATCCCCGTAATTTTGAATCTACCTCGAAGAATATATCTGAACGGGCACCTTCCTCTCCAAACTTCCCCACCACGCAGTGGAAGGACTTGGGATCTCGACTAGATATAACGTGCATCATTCAAGATATACAGTGGGTCTAGAGACATCAGGGTTCGAGCCCACGACATGAGAAAGCAACTGCCGCGAGTCCTCGACCATGACCACTAGATTACCACATCTACAATTAGTTCTAATTAAACAATTTTATGAGTTCTATTAATAAAGCTATTTTTTGTGCAGAAGTTACGACATGAAAGAATTATTTTCTTGGAGATAATATTTATATGAGAAATATACACCAACGTTCATTACATGATATTGCCTAGAAACACTTAATTTTATAAGCTTCTACCCATAATTTCTAAACTATTTGATATAAAAAATGAGAACAGAAATATTTTTTTAAAAAAAATTGTGGTAATTTAATCAATTTTCTAGGGTTCCCTGAATCACTAGTAGGAATAGAATAAGAATTTATCATTTATGGAAATCAGCTTCAGATGGAATTTTGGAATTATTGTCGTTCCAAAGCAAGCATTGTGACCTCCTGGCTTCGCTACTTATGATTGACTCCGTAAAATTTCACCAATTAATAGGTCAGGCAGACAAATCTTTCAACAACTTTTATTCGTTTCTAAAAATAATCAAAAATCAATATCAGTATGAGGCATTTTTTTCGCGTTCTCAACCAAAGATTTTCTAAGAATTTTACTTTTCTCAATTACCAAAAATGTGAGTACAAGACAGGAGCAAATATACTGGAGCCGATTCCCATCTCAGCTATCTGACGACTTTTTCATTTCTTGGCACCAATGTCGTGTACCTAAGATGTTCTCCTACATTAAAACTCCTTGCAATATATAAACACACCCAATTTCGCTTCGTTATCTGATTTCTCTTTCCTATTCACTACTCTAAAATTATAGAAATGCTTGTTGAAACAATAGAGAATAGAAGACTCTGCTTCCCATACGAGACTCTCCTAGTTAAAAGAGGGAGGTATGTGATTACCTTCCTCGAAGAATGTCTGTGTAGAATGTTTGAAATTTAATTGGCAAAAATGTTACATCACTCTCATTGTTATTTGTTATATGTGACATTGTAGAAATAAATTAAGGTTGTCATCAAGTCTGTTCCATGGGTCAGATTGCAAATACACTTAATCAAGAATCGAATCATGAAAGCCACCTGTCAGACAGATAAGCGAAATCTCTCTAATTCTGAAAATGTGAATTCTAGTACACACAATACTAATTTACATACGTCACAGTTTATTCACAAGTTAGAGTTCTCGAATTAAAACAACGTCATAGAGAAGTCCCAACAGATGAATTGAAAGGAAATACGAACCTGTTACAGCATATCAAACTCATTTCCAGCAGTGAACAAATTTCTAACAAGTAAAAGCTACGCGGGCCGCATTCTATGAATGTGGTTACAGTAGCAGTTTTTTATTTTTTAATTTATCTTGAATTACTGTTCCTTTTGATTTACTTTAAAGTTTATGTTGAGCATAGGGGCATTTTATGTTACTTAATATTAGAACACTTATAGCATAATTACGCGCATGGAATAGATTATTTTACCTTTTATGCCAAAATAAAAATACATTAATCTCTATTTTTCTTGGAAATACTCATGTTTTCGTCAGTGATTTTTCTCTTTAGTTTTCCTGCCAGTTGGTTTCAAAAGAGACATACTAAGTATAATATCTTGAAATTGACGAAAAGTCTTTAACACAATATAACAATAAAATTTAATAAAAATTTATTTCGTCTTCTTTAGCATTAACTTAAACACGGAATGACAACACAAATTAATAAACACAACATAGATAAACTCATATTTCCTGTTCTCTGAAAACCGAATATTGCATGATAAGAGGATAGTAAAGCAGTAGAGGATTGCAGCTAAGCTAAAATTAAGCGCCTAGTAATATCTTAATGAGAATATTGTGATTTGCTATTAATAATTATTTACAATTAGAAATTTTATAAAAATTAAGCTCCAACATTTTAAATGAAATATTTGTTACATGCCGTTATGTTGGCTGAGCTGTGAATATATTCTTTGCGGGCCGCATGAAGCCCTTGGCCTTGAATTTGACACCCTTACTCTAAAGCGAAACGAAGATTATTGGCGAAAGATCTTATAATTTTGAGCCTCGATAAAATGACAAAGACGACACATGAATTGACTTCTCTCTCCTTCACTACCATATCCTAACATATGAGGACTTTGAGACACAATTCCATTTAACGAGCTTTATTTTCTTTCATATTACACGAAATAGATCTTTAGTAGAATCAGGACTCGATCGCGTGGCTCGAATTGAACATCATCGACCACAAAACTCGTCACTATGATACCTCGGCTATCACAACTGCAACTTCGGAGAGAAAAAATAAAACATTAACATACGAAAATGGTTCAAAAAGTACCAATTTTGACGATAGATGGCGTCACTAAAGTGAGCTGAAGTTAGCAATATGTTCTGTCTTCTGTTAAACGACACTAAAACAAATTTCACACTGCTGATTCTCATGTTCATTAGTAACAAGTTTTTGTTCCTCGCTACGTTGATTGGTCACCATCGATGACACCTGGATTAATCATTATTACACTGAAAACAAAATAGCAATTAAATAAAGGTTTGATTTTGGTGAATCTGCTCCAAAGAAAGCGAAGAGGATCTCATCAGCCGAAAAAGTCATGGCGACGATTTCTTGGGATGTGTGTGAAGGGAGTCATACTTATTGACTTCTTATAAAAAGGTAACCGTGTGGCCGCGGTAGCCTAGTGGATAAGGCAGGCCGTATTTGTCGAGTCATAGGTACGAGCCTGATGCCACTAAAGACCCGCCGTGTTGACGGGGCTGATGCACGTTAAATCTATAGGGGCCCAAAGTCCTCCCGTTGGCGTGGTGTGGATGTTAGGAGAGTGCTAACTCAGGTGTTGTCCTCGTCACTTGACTGAGGCTCAAAATTACGAGGTCCGTAGCCAATAGCCTTGTTGCTCCTAGTGCGATATTAATTAAACCAAACAAACAAAAGGTGACCGTGGTAGCCTAGAAGTTACAGTCGTGGATTCATTGCGGGAGTTGTTCCCTTCGAGTTGGAGGATCGAGGCAAATGTTTCGATAAATCTGTTGATACCCTATGTCCTCCCATTGGGGTGGTGTGGTTGTTTTGAGAGGGAGGTGCCATTATAGGTATCATCCTCATCACTTGACTGAGGTTCACAATTACGAGGTCCGTCACCAATACCCTCATGTTGCTTCTAAGAACGACGTCAGTAAAGCAATTAATCAATCAAATTCTTATAAAAGGTAAAACGATCAATGGATAATACTGTAGTAAATTATCCTATTCCTAACATGGCTATATTTTGTACCGACCTTATATTATACTTTTGTGTACATCTTGCTTAAGTAAAATTATCTTACATTTATGGATCTTAAACTTGTACAAATGATTAATCTTTGCTTAGTAAAATTAATAACCAATTTTTTTTTATAAAAATCAACATATAATAATTTTATCATTAGAAGAAATAAAGACATTTATTTCAAGTTTATTGTACTTGCTTAAAATGAGTCAAGGGACAAAGCATTGGATTAAAATTCTCCGGCCCTTAGATGAAATTATTCCACTACATAGTACTCCATTAGGAAATGTTCTTACAACTAGTTAATTGACAAATGATATATTTAAAAAATGTTTGACATAATTTAGATAATATATATATTTGACATTAATAATTTTTTGTGGCTATTCATTAATAAAACGTTTAATAAATCCGCAAGATTTATAAATAAGATTACAAATTTTGGGTTTAATGTTCATTTATATGCAATGTATCCAAAACATGTTTTCGGAAATCGAAATTTTAAAATCATCGTTTGTATGATACAAATAAAAATTCTGATATGATTCTTTATTAACTGTACAAAGCAAAATATCTCGCACTAACCTCCTAATCTCTGAAGAGGCTTTGTTGAATTTTGAAAAGTGATAGTCCGTGTTGATAGTGATTTTCCTTTTATCGATTGCGTGCCAGCTGTTTTCAACATCAAAACTGTAACGTTCTCAAGTGGCGTAAACTTAAAAATTTTATATTCGTATTCCATAACTTGGAACTGGCATTTTCTCGCCGCTGATGTTCCAGTTACAGAGTCTTCCATTTAAGGAAAATTTTGAAATTAGTTTGTATATATGCCCTATTTTGTAACGAAATAAAACATAATTTAGAAAACGTTCGAAGACTATTTAAAAATAAAATTTCAAGGCAATCGAAGGGTGTAGAATGTTTAAAATTCTGAAAACAGAGAGAGTATAAAACCTTTTATCTTTTATTTTGTAGCTAAATTTCAGTCTATTCAAGACAAAATTAAGAATTTGTTGAATATTTAAGGACCTTTCAACTTATTGATTTGAGCAATGCGTCAAAAATGTGTGAACGACACGCTTAAAAATGAACTTTATATCTTTAGATGACAGAAGATCATATTTGAGTGATAGAAAATTCAAAATTTTGAAATGCTTTTAAATTTCATGTCTTTAGATTTTGTACCAAAAATATTTTTATTTGGTTTAGTTTTATTAACGTCGCACTAGAAGCAACACGAGGGCTATTGGCGACGGTCCTAGTAATTTTGACCCTCGGTTAAGGACAAGGACGACATCTGAGTTGGCCCCCCTCTCTACTAACTTCCCCATCACACCACGGGAAGACTTTGGGCCCCGACAGATTTAACGTGCATCAGCCCCGGCTACACGGCGGGTCCTTAGCGGCCAAGGATCGAAACCCGTGACTGAACGAAAACCGCCGCCCACGAATCCGAAACCATGACCACTAGGCTACCGCGGCCTCCACCATTCGGTCCAAAATTGGTTTGAAAGGTGATTGTGAATTGAAAGTGATTCTCGTGAATAATTTAAATATTGATGTAATGATAAATAAATGTTCATGCAACTTTTATTTCAAAAACTAAAACTCAATCGAACAATTCCTTCATTTATGCGTTCCGTATTGATTTCATCTGAAAATAGTGTTTAGATTCACATTAAACAACATTTAGCTATTGTTAATTTCTGGAAGTTCATTTCGGTACAATAGCACTTCAACAAACATTCCGTAATGTTTTACTTCCCCAAAATATCTCAGGCAAACAATAATGCCATTTCTTTATTTATTTTTGCGTGACAATCTTTAATTTTCATTAAACACGAAAAAATTGCAACTATTCACTTGTATTATTTACCTTAATGGGATTTTACACGCTCGAGAATTATTCTAAGACCATATTTAATTTCCGAATTTCACCTTTTAATAGTATTTTTAAAATATATTAGCAAATTTATTTTAAGTAGTTGAGAAAGATAAAGGGTCTACAACTTTTACAATATTTAAAATAGTCGACATGGTGCATAATTTCTATTTCTAAGAATGAGCTAGTTAATTGAAAATTGCATCTTTTCAAAAAGCATCCTTAAACTGTATAATTTGAAATTATAATTTGAGATTAAAAATTTATTTCGGGTTTTCTTGTTATTTTTTTAAAATAATAATTTCATATCTTTTTGGATATTGATAATATTGGAGAAATCGCAATTTATAGCTACTTTTGATATTAAGTATTTTCTTTAATATACTCATATTCTTGTTTAGAGTGTTTTAAATTTAAGAATAATGAATAACTGATCCACGTTAATAACATTAAAATAATATAAATACTTTTCGTTAAACGCACGGTCTTTTAAAGTAATGTATTGAAACAAAATAAATAACAATCTTTTATCAAAGAAAAATTATTGTCTCCAAAATAACGCAAATGCTTAGTTATAAACTAGACATTATAAAAAATTTGAGAGAAATATTAACGATTTCGATAAAATACTTAAGAGCGAACAGATTACTCCTGTTATTAAATTAATGATTTGAGACTAATATGAAATGAAAAGAAAATGATAAAGAAAAAAAAAAAGTCTTAATGCTATTGTAGTTTAAAAACTTCGGAAAAGTAGCTAGAAGCTTTTTCGAAAGTTATTTGAAAACCTAATGAAAAAAAATTTAATAAAATTCTTCGTGTGCACGTTTGGAAACTGTTGATATTTTACTAAGGTAAAATCTAATTAAAATGTTTGCGACATCTGCAGTACCATATTAAATTAGTCTGAAACTAAAAGTGAACCGAGGGTATGATTCTCATAAAAGACTTCAATTTCCTCTTCAAACATTCAATAAAAGCATTTGAGTTGTCTGAGATTAATAAAGATAAAAAAAAAAAAAGATATTGAAAGTGTAAAGATAACAGAGGTATATTTACATAGTTAAATGATTTATCAGAATGAAAGCAATATTTGAATTTGTTTGTTTGATGCAAAACGATTCAGCGAGAAATGAAAGCATTTATATAAATATGAGTTCAACGTTTTCATAATTATCGATGCCTCCAGACTAAAAGGGATTAAGTTAAAAAAATATACGCGTCTCATCTTTTTTGAATGTGAAAAATTAATTAATAGAGCTGATGCAGAAAGACATTGTTTTTTAAAACAAAATAAAGGAAAAATAAATAACAAAAACAGATACATTCGTAGTTGATCATAGTCTCTTTTCATATTTTTAATAAATCTGTTCGATTCATATTTAATTTTACTGAATTCTAAGTTCAATCTTTTGAGTGATAAATATAAATCTAATCTAGCATTGTTTTTTTTTTTTAAAGAATTAAAGAATCATAAAAGCTCAATCACTGAATTCATTCAAAATTCCAAAGATGGCGGTGGTTTGAGTACGCTTCTTTCAAAAGCTATTGATTATTTAGAGCCACCATAAAATAAAAAACGACTCTTGAACTGGTGCTTCATTTCCCTAACTTCCATACCTCACCAAACGAGAATTTTAAATCCTAATTGAATTTATTTCCGCTCTTTTTCTTTAATTCATTTGCTAATATTTTCGGTCTTTCTCTGTGTATGTGTTCTGTCTGTAAATCTTAAATTCACGAAAGAAGTAAAAAAAAAAAAAGATAAAAGGAATACAGGCAAATTAGAAGAATACCAAGACACAACATGAGTGGTTGCTCTAACATTCATTTCTGACAAATAGTTATTATTTCATTCCAAGTACTTTATGCAACCCATTACTTCTCATCCCAGTTTTTATTATTTTCGTACCTAATTGAAAAAAATATAGCTGTGATTTACCGTTAAGTGACAAATGATTTCGGAGCAAATGTTATTTGTCATCCTTATACGTGCAACTTTGCTGTTCAGCATGTCATATGTATTAATTGGCTTGCGAAATATCTTTTATCTCAGACATATAAGCTGGAAAATATACGAAAATACATTTCATAAGCTTACGAAGACTAAAATGTAATAATGCTTTGCGAGTTAAGAAATTGTGAAGAAAGAACTTTGACAAGTAGTTCAAAGAAGAATCCTTTAAAATTGTGAGAAGATATTGTATTGTGTATTAAATTTTGGTTATAACAATCCTTGTATATGTGTATAATTCTGTAGCATTTGTAATTTTTAGTTTTATTTTTTTTTTAAATTTGGTTTTTAGAGCTTATAATTTGCAGTATTTTATTAGATTTTGTACAATTTAAAATTATGTCTAGTTCACTTTAATAATTAAATACTTATAATGTATATAATATATTATTTCAATTAATTTACATTCTTTTGAATTTTTCTTTTATAGTTAAATTTGAATAATGTATTTTCATTTACTTTTCTGTTTACAATTTTTATTTGTCTATTTTATGGTTTGATAAGTCTTCTTTCTTATTGGTTCAGTTGTGAGTCGTGATAACTTACAGTTTGCTTTAATTTCAATTATTGAAATAATTTTCTAATGTATTTGTGATATAAATTTCAAATTCACACGCACGCACACACACGCACATACACACACACATATGTATATATATATATATATATATATATATGTATAGTGTGTGTGTGATTGTGTGAAATGATTTTCTATTGCAATTGTCCTGATGGAACTTTCTCTTAAATTATTTTGTCCCTGGACAATCTCATGCCTAGTGCTACCTTTTCTCTCATTAAAAACCTCCCTAACTATAAAATTAACGGCAACCGTGTTTTCCTCAAAGTTGTTACATAAGCATACTGGTGAGGCCCCCTAAATAGTCCGCCGGATTTGACCAATCGGAATGCTAAATTTAAATCGTGTGATCCTTTGGAAGCTTTTAGAAATTTTGAGATGTGCCGAACGCGAATGTTTTTTGGGTCGTAAGAAAAGACCCCCCTGGCCATTTCTTTGAATGCTGTGCTGACACTGCGAGTATGTTATGCTCGCTGCTTCCGTTGTTATATTGTCTCTTTTCCGTGTACGTCGCCATGTAAATATTGATCAACGTTAATAAAGAAGTATTCCGAGATCAGTTATTCCTCACTACACTATAATTGTTCACAAATACCTAAAAGAGTGAACATCTCTAAAGCGGGACAGTATTTAAACACACACACACACACAAATATATATATATATATATATATATATATATATATATATATATATATA
>BMAW01016158.1:275829-287881 GCA_019974015.1 Nephila pilipes
ATATATATATATATATATATATATATATATATATATATATATATATATATATATATATATATATATATATATCAAAGCGATACAGAATGATGAGCACACAAATATGGATTTTTACTTTTTATTTAAATGAAATACACCTGCTTAAAGAAAGAAGCACTATGATTATAAATAATTGTTCCAAATTTATTAAAAAACGAATTCTCATTTCTGTCTGAAATCATGAATTCCATTTCATTCTCATCTCCCCTAGAATCATAAACTAAGGAAAAATCACATTTTATGTGAATATGTATTGAGAGAATTCTGGAGTCGTATTAAGCATATATATTTACAATTTATGCTTACCCTAATCTTTTAAAAAATTGTCCTTCTATAAATTTTATTTTATAAATAAGAGTTTGTCATATTATTGATTAAGAAATATCATTATAATATGTTTTAGATCATAATGATACAACTCTGAATTTAGTTTTATTATTGTAGTATTCTACTATTAGGAGAAGTTAATGGGTCGTTTTTTAAAAAAAATTTCTAGGATTATTTTCGGATTCAAGGAAAGAGACGGATTTTGATAGATAAATTTAATTAAGATACAAAATATGGAATGTACAAAAATATTTACAAGTAAATAGCAGGTTTAGCCTTTGGGAAATTGAAGCATATTTAACAAAATTTCGACCACCTCCTCATTTCGTGTAACCCATCATCATGGCCGACGTCTTATATCTGATGTCAGGAAGTTTTCCCCATGCAATTCATTATATTACGTAATTGTTGTCTGGTGTCACCTTCTAGAGTAGAAAGACATTACAAATATCAATTTATACGTTTATGAGAATTATATCTTTGTCATATGCTTTTTGGTCAAAGCAACTATTATTTCAAAAAAATATTGTTTCATGCATAAGTTCTTAAAATTTTATCCATAAGGTACCATGTAACAATAAATGCCGTATTAGCTCTTTAGTTATTGTGTTACTGTATCGTTTAAATGCAGCAATATTTTTAGTTATGCAAGCTATATTATACTGTTATTACATTAATGTATTCTACCAAATATTTCTTTGACTAATTTAATTTTTTAGAAATGGCCCATGATCGGATATCGGAAAACATTTGTCTGCTTAGAATAAATACTGTAAGGTATTGCCAACAGAAAAACCGTTATGAAACCAATACATAATGAACTAAAATTTTATTCCAAAAAAAAAAAAAAAAAAAAAAAATGGCCGCGGTAGCCTAGTGGTCATGGTTTCGGATTCGTGGCCGGCGGTTTTCATTCAGTCACGGGTTCGATCCTTGGCCACCAAAGACCCGCCGTGTAGACGGGGCTGATGCACTTTAAATTTGCCGGGACCCAAAGTCCTCCCGTTGGCGTGATGTGGATGTTAGGAGAGGGGGTGCCAGCTCAGGTGTCGTCCACTTCACTTGACCGTGGTTCAAAATTACTAGGACCGTCGCCAATAGCCCTCATGTTGCTTCTAGAACGACGTTAATAAAAAGCTTTTCTAAACTAAAACTTGGACCGAATGATAACTGGTGATGAAAAATTGATTATTTACGAATACATCGTAAGAAAAAGAGTATACTTGCAGCATGAGCTATCTGTCCCATCCACCTCTAAATCGTGATTGAGCTTAAAAAAGAGAACTTTGTGTATATGGTGGGACGTCCAAGAACCAATACATTTCGATCTTTCCAAACCTAACTAGAAGCTCAATTCGAATGGATGATTTAAAAAAAAAGCACTAAAATTAAAGAGGCCGGCATTGTACAATGTGAAGCACATTATATTGTACTATGACAATTTCAAACCACATGCTGCTTTGGCAGTTCGTCAAAAAATCACAGAGATAGGCAAGGAATATCTGTCGCATTTTCCATACTCTTCAGACCTAGCATCCTGTAATTATCATTTGTTTATCTCGCCGCAAAATATTTTGAAAAAAAAAAAAAAATTTCAAAGCTGAAGCATACCACTTTTTGAGTTTTTCGCCTCAAAAGTCAAGGCATTTTTTAAAAATGGTATTTACAAATTACCATTACTCTAGCAAGAGTTCATAAATAAAGATGGAAAATAAAATATAATGTACAATAAATATTATTAAAGGTATGAAAAAAATGTTTTATTTCCTTTCACTTCATAAGTGGACAGAAATTTTCTGGCATGCATATATATATATATATATATATATATATATATATATATATGAATACGTGGAGGAAAAAATGTTTAGTGTCGTCAGCTCCAACGCTTTTTTAACTCAGTTTATTTAGCAATCTTGTATTTTTAACATGCAAATGAATCTAAAATTAAATTACTTTTGAAAATTAATTTCCAAATGAGGGCTCATTTTTTTGTGTGTGTTTTTTGCACCATGTTTATAGTTTTTGTACACTTAGTGAGTTGTGCATGATAAAACTTTTTTTCTTTTTGATTTATTTTTTGAGTTCTTAATAACATTTTTGTTTTAGTTGCTTTAGCTTTTTAAAGATTTATTTGGGCATCGATTTTTTTCTTATTTAAGTTATTTTTATTGTTTTTGGGTTAGCTTTTAGATTCTTTTCAATCCTGTTCTTTGATTTTATAACCATTTTTTAATAACATATTTTCTTGGTCCTGATTGTTTGACCAATAATTCTGGAATAACCCAGCTTAATAATCTGAAGCTTGTTACAGCTTTAAATAAGTTATTTTTTTCAATTTTCGGCTCTTTCTACAAAGTTTTTGGATTTTTAAATTTTTTAAATTTTTTGCATCTTTTTTGATATTTCTGGTTTTTTGTCTTTTTTACTTTAATTTACTTTACTTTAAATTTATAACTTTTTCTTTTTTAGTGAAATTTCTTTAATGTTTTATCATTCACTTTTCAGTTTGTAATTTTTATTTATCTGTGATTGGTTTTGGCTCATGACTTTTTTTTTTTATTGTTCAGTTATGATATTACATCTTTTTTATAATTTTAGCTTTAGAGGGGTTTTTTTTAAATTTTTTTTCTGAATTTTAAAACATTTTTTGTTATTCAATTTAATATATATATATATATATATACAAGGTGCTCCTCTATTAAACCGGTCAAGTTTTTAGAATTAAGAGAAGAATTACTAATTCTAAAACAAATCTATCAACTTCAAAATAATCACCAGAAGGGCTTACTCGTACAGAATTTTCTCAAATTATTTTCAGTTCTTCAAAAAACTGTTATAAGTCATGGGTCATCCCTTCGGCGTTTGGTGTTTTCTGACCTTATGGAAGGGGAGTTCAATAGACCTTGGAACACCGAATGCGTTTCGAACTTTTGAGCATTGGATTCGAAGAAGAGCTGACCGGTCACATTTTGCTGCGCCTTTATCAACTAGAGCAAAAGAGACGTCCCACTCGGGCTAAGCCTTTTTAACTCTTGGTGTTGTTGTTAAAGAGAGCCACCGCAAATCTCTTAGCTTGTGATTCAATTTGTAAAGATATGTTTTCTGCTGATATCTTGAATCTTTTCTTAACCCTTTCATAACCTGATATCTTAACTCTTTTTATGTAAATAACTGCATCAATTTTATTTATAAATTAGTCTAAATACTTCCTTTTTTGATGCTTGCATGTATGTTTTTCATATATAGTTATCTGATTGATAATCAAACATTTAATTTAACAAAAAATTAATCCCTGACTCATAGCTGCAATTTATAATATGAAACTATATGTCACTGTATTAAAATTACAACCTCCAGAGAAAAGATCAGGTTTCCTTCTTAAGAAGAAAACTGATAATCAACAACTACTTAATGATTGAGACATATATTGAAACAACTTTTAACAGTGGCTGCTATAGTAAACAATTCTTACTTTTTATTGATATTAAATTACAAATTGTGCACGCAAAATGAAATCCCTTCCTATACATAAACTTATGGAATCAATAAAAATAATATAGAAAACATTTGAAAGCATACATTGAGCCAACGTCGGACATCAGGATGGGGGAGGAGGGTGAAGGTTTTTCGGATAAGAAAAGCTTTTAATATCATATATCAACGGGTTGTGACGAAATTTAAAAGGAAGTCTTATAAAGAAGGAAAATTAATTTAGTCAATGTTACTAATTAATAAAAAAAAATCTCTTTCTTCCAGCCAGCAACTAATACTAACTGTCATTCCCCCACCAAAACTATTTTTTTTCTTGCAGAATGGATCACTAGTTCACTGCTATCGACGAAAAATAATCCCTTCACATAGAAATAATCTCTTCGACGGAAAGTTTTTTCGCAAATTCGGGGACATGTTTACCACCCCCCGGCGACTGCGTTGTCATCACCAGCGGAAGTCAATCAACCTTGAGCAACGGGGTGATTCGAACTGCCCTTATTTTGGTCCGGAAAAAACTTTTCCAGAGGGACTTTTAGCAGTGCCTTAGACAATTGAGTCAAAAAGGACTCGTACCTTGGACAATCGAGTCGCATAAACACCTTCCTAGGGAGGAAATTTTTTTTAACTGTTATAAAAAGTTTCTGAATGATATTTAGAGATATTTGTTTTCCCAGCCATTACTGCAGTTGATATACATCCTTTGTTGTATTGAGTGTCATTTGAAATGTTCTCGTTGACATAATCAGCAGACTTTATTTAAGATAGCGTGTCTGCTCGACGCATGCGCCATAGACGTTCATTTATGTCGCCATTCATGAATGGGTTGCCTTAGTTACACATTGAGGCTAGTTTGCGCTATGGAGTATTAACAAACAATAGTTCTAGACTGAGATGTACTGCCCTCTTTTGTTCAAGGCCTACGTCACTACTTTGGCGCGAATGTTTTTTAACCCTTTTGGGGGAGTTAGATTGACTTTGGGTGACGGGGAAGGGTTAGAACGGCCCATCTTCGAATCTGCCTACGATTTGTCCGATCCGTTTTTGTAACGGCTTTATTATACCTTTGCAAACTAATCAGGACAAAGTAAAAAAAAAAGAACCATTTTTTTTAAGGAAAACTATGCTTCTATTCATTATTTACACTTTCATTTTCTGGTATGACATGTGTCCTCCCTTAGCAGAAATGACCTCTAGCAGACGTTTTGGCATTGACTCCACTACACACATGTTCTTAAGTTCATCATCATGAAACCACATTTGAATTGCATTGTTTATCATGCGTTCTTTTGCTGTACAATCCATTTTACCTAAACTCCTCTACACATTATTCTACAAGTTCTCAATGGGATTTAGGTCTGGTGAATTTCCAGGCCAATCAAGCACATTAATTTGATTTTCCAGCAAGAAAGTCTTTTCCAGTTTTGAATTGTGACAAGGAGCCAAGTCATGTTGAAATGCTCCATTAAAGGTTTTCATCAATGAAACTATCTTATGCCATAATATTTCTATGTATTCAGTTGAATTCAACATTCCTTGAATAGGAACTAAATTTCCAGTGCCATTTGTTATGAAATAACCCCAAAACATTTACTTCAGCGGGTATTTTACAGTCTGTTGGATATGGTCCTGTCTCAAAGGTTCACAATTACTTCGTCTCACAACTTCTGAAATGTATCCCTGCACAAATAAATGAATTTCATCACTGAAAACTACTTTCTTCAAGTCATCAGCAGTCATTGATTTGCATTTTTTGCCCATGCTAAACGTTTTTTCTTCATGTTAGGAGTTAAAAATTGTTTTTTCGTTGGTCTCCTTACCTAACGTTCAGAAGCTTGCGCCGAACAGATGAGCTACTCACATCAAAACCATATGCCAATAAATCCATTTGACAGTGTGAGCTTGTTTTCCTTGGATTAATTTTGCTATTTCTTATTAGAACTTCCTCAGTTTCTGCAATAGTATTCCGCTTGCACTCACATCTTCATTTCCTATTTGGAGAGGCTTATCCGCATTCTCTGAATGATGTTAAGATTCTTGAAACACTTGATTTCACTACACCAACTGCAGAAATTATTTCTCTAACTGTTATAGAAGTGTGATCTTTAAGAGCTATAATTTTGACACACTTCCTTGGAGTTACAACCATTTTTGAACTCGTGAAAGAAAAGAGAGAGCAAACACTAACAACTAACTGCTTCACTCAAAGGCTCACAACTGAAGAATAGGTAATTATTTCTCAACTAAAACCAATTAGGTCGATGAGTCACGCCCACTCTAAGCAGATAAATCCATTTTGAGGTGGTTCGTACTTAGTCTAAGCAGATAAAATCAGTTTGAAGTGGTTTCAGACACATCTACCAAAGAATATCGTTTGTTCCAATTAATTTGCACAGTATAGCAACTCATTCAGGAAGCAATTCCCTTACTGGAGCAGTTATTAAGCGCTTTTATTTATGTCGTTGTTAGTTGCAATTTGAGGAAGAAAGCTACCATAAATCAAATTTTAAAAAGTCTCGGAGCTTTTTCAGGATTAGTATTATGACGAATAAGATACTTTGATAAGGATATAAAATGGCTTCTCAGAAAGTTAAAATATTCATTCATTGTTAAAATGGTAAAATATATTGATTCAAAGATTCAATAAAAGTATAGTAAAAAGATAAATTCTGAAGATATTTTTTAAATATTATTTCAGTGCAGAAATTTAAATGCTTCGAGTATCACGGAGGAGAATTATATTTTGGTATGGTATACCAATTTTACAAAATTTTACTTCATTAATTGCTATCACTTTAAACTACAGCTCCGCCATTTGGTATCAGATGAAGCTTGAGACAAAATAGAAATGCGTCATTTGAGATAAAGAACGTTTTTGTATTTCTCTTAAGAGTACGCTTTTGAAACTCTCTCTCTCTCTCTCTTTCTGCTAGCTCAAAACGTCGAATACTATTTTTTTTAACTTAAGAAGTTACTCTTTTGAAAGCGAAATTTTAAAAATGCAGTATGCTTAAACAAAAAAATTCTCTGTTCTTCGTTAAAAAACACATTAAGTATCCAATATCTCAATTAACTAACAGTATATCTATTTTTCTTTAAACTTTTTTCACACTGAAAGGAGTAATTCTTTTAAAATGTTATGTTCTGTTTCCAGATTTACTGCCTTAATTGGAGAGAATGTTAAATGTAAATACTGAGAAATAAAGAATGTTATAGATAAAAGTTAACTTGTCTCTTGAGTTGGCGCTGTACAAGGACAGAATGTCTTAACATATAGGAAAAATCAGTGATATCTCAAGATCTACAAAAATTACAAAAGAAGGACTGTCCTGATGCATTATTTTTAGAATTATTAATTCTCATATTCTTTACAAATTTATTTTCTCCACTCATTAATTCGTATCTGAAGGAGAAAAAAGACAATAAATACTTTAAGTATTTATGCTGTTCTTTTCAAGGATGTTCTAACTTAAAATTATTAATTTTATGTTAAATACAGAGGATGTGTATGTTTAAGGTTATGTAAAGGTTAATAGATACAATTCCATTTATTTTAAGACATTTTCGCTATACATGATACTTTCAATTACAGTTTTTGGTTGGAAGAAAAATTCATTGATTTTTATAATAAACTGAGTGGATATTTTCTGCATCTATCTAACTGTGGTGTGTGTGTGTTTTTTTTTTCTCAATAAAGTGATTTGAAAAAAAGATACCTCATTATCATGAAAATGATGAATTAAAATTATCTACCATAGCAAATAATACATTTATTTCAAATGTAGATCTAAAAAGAAATTTTCTGCCGAAAAAAAAGCAAACAAATTTAAAGTATTATTGTTTTTCGTAATACATCTATAAGAATCTGCCCAAAACGTTTCTAAGCTACTGAGAGCAAAATTAATCTAAAAAACAAAGAATTTTCTCGAATACGTTGCCAATCTATTTCATTTAAAAAGTAAATTCTAACTTTCGATTTGCGTAAGAAATAATAATTTTTTTTCTTTTCAAAATTTTAAGAATTTATTAAATTTTTTTTACATCCATATTTTTGTGTACTGTGTTTAATCGTTTTTAGTACTGTAAAAAAAAAAAAAAAAAACTTTTTCATATATTTTTACAATTATTGTAATTTTTCAATGGAACATTTGTTGTTATAATACTTTATATTTAAGATAAAAGATTGAATTCATATAAGCGTAAGACATTTTTATTTTATTTCAAGGTAATAGTAATTAAGCCAATAAAAAATTAAATCATGCTAAATTCTTGTGGAAATCGATTTTCAGCATGAGGAACAGTTCATGTGATAATCGTGATAATAAAATAAGATTGAAGCATGTTGTTACTTAATCAAGCAATGTAAACAATGCTTAGAGTCGTTTGTTATCCGTTTTAGAAAACTAATTAGAATTCCGATCAATACCATAAGGGTTAACTAGATAATTCTTAAAGGGCTGTAGGGTTAAAAAATAGTTGAATTTTTCTAAAAAAATTTAGTAAATTATGCATTTATATATAGAGAGATAACTGTAGTGAATAGGAAGGAATAAGATGGAAAGGTTGTATGTGTATAAATGCTGAGAGGAGTTTAAAGGTTAGAGAACATATAATGCACAAGTCAATAATATTAGAAGGTTAAATATTCACCGAATAGTAGATATTGAACTAGGACCCGTCTATAAGTTTGCTCCTGACTCGGATCCACTTTTGCAGTTATTGAGATAAGTAGATTTTTCAGTTAATATTTGGTTGAAGACGTAATTTAGTTATCGCTCCACATTCGTAATCCAAACATTTATTTTTGATTATTCTTAGATAAGATTAAAAATAGTTTAAAAATTTGCCTGTCTGATTATTTTTTGACTGATTACTTAGTGAGTTTCAATGGAACATATCCTTAGTAGCAATTAAATTTTAAATTTAACATGTATTTTAGCCTATGAGAGATTCGTAAAATTATTCTCAAATAATTGCATTTACTTCTTCTTCGCGCGCACAATAATGGGTCCGTTGATATGTATTTATTCAAAATTGCTACTAATAAGAGTAGATATTTTTGGACATAATGAATAGTGCGCTAATGCTCTTGCTTCTCATGTTTAGAACTTTAGTAGACTTCATCGTTCATTCAATCGAGACAAACATGCTTCTTCAATACAATAATTGACTGATCAATGCAATGTTTCAAACTATAATAACGTTTGAAACAAAACTGTGACTATGGTAATCTTAAATAATTAAAGAAAACAGTTTTATGAGTTTCGACATGTTGTGTAAATAAAGTACTGTGAACAACGAAAAGTATGTAGGTTACTGTTCGATCTGATACAAGAGTTAGAGAACGGGTTTCAAGATTTCCCGAAAAATCATCAATGCTTTAGCATATTTAAGACTTGGTGGGTTAATTAGATATATGACCGCATGCCACACTTTAATTGACTCAGATCAGAGAGTTGCAAATAATCCAGGACAGCTTAGTACTTAAAATATTATTTATTTGTCATTTATGTTAGTACTGCGCATGAGCATCACTTAGTTCAAACAGAACAAGAATAAAATTAGTTGAAATACTAACACAAATTAATAGCCGATGATATCTGCAAGGGATATTGCTTCCTCAGTGATATAAATACCAGCAAGATTCAAGTACTTAGAAAATGACTGCAGAGGATTCTGATTAATCACAAAACGAGAGCGACGAATCTTCTTGTGCAGAATGTCTCTTACTGGTACAGGATGAACTCAGCTGGTCGTGACCGTCGATGGTGAGAAGAAAATCCGGACAGGTCTAAGAGAGAAGTAGGACAGCACACGGATCAGTAGGGCAGCATGCGTATCTGCAAAGGAAAGGCAATAGCTTTTCTTTCCTATTCTGCTGCTGTTGCTGGCAGAATACTTGCAATTTGCATAACTGCGCGCATGCAAATTTGGTTGTTTTAAATGCTACTTTGCGGTGAGATGAAAAGGTGCAAATGATTCAAGCCTCCTCATGACATGGTGAGAAGATGACAAGCGACTCAAGAAGGGCCGCAGCAGAATCAATTTTTATTCGAATTAAACGTATAACCAGTCGAAAATTTCAAATGGAATCCATTGAGCTAGAATCTGACATTCAAATTATAAGAAAAATTTATCATGTACCTTTAATAGACTTTATTAACATATATTCTCACACAGAGGAAAATATCTTTCAAGAAAACGTATTATTTAAGTAATCGCTTGCTGGAAGTGCCTACATTTGTGGGAGCCAATTTTCAAAGTTGAAGCAAACGAAGAAGAACACTACAACCAAAATATTTTATCAACTCCTTGAAAGTTCAATAAGAATTGCAACTACTATCATCAAACCGAGTATTGAAACATCAGTATCTTAAAAAGAAATCCCAAATGTCTCACTAATTTCATGTTGCTTTCCCTTGTCCTTCTCTGTTATAATAATGATAATAGTAATAATAATACATTCATGAAGTAAGGAATTTTAAATTACTTAAATTGTAACTCCTGCTTCGGTACATAGGTCCCATGCCATCAAGATTCAATAAATAATCATAGTCAAGAAATGGTCAGTAAAAAAAAACCCTTTGAAGCATACTTGTCTAAAGTGCGGCCCAAAAGCCTTTAAAATGCAGCCCAAACGTAAATTATTAAAATATTTAAATTTACATATTCAGTTGAAAAGTCTTTAAAAAGTAATTGTACTAATTTAAAATTTTTTTCGTTAGCCATGGACGAAAGCACTGACGCTTCTGATACGGCCCAATTGGCAATTTTTATAAGAGGAATCTATGAACATTATAATATCACAGAAGAAATGGTTGATTTAGTATCGTTAAAAGACACAACCAAGTCTGTAGATTTATTCGATGAAAAGGTTTTCCTTATCTATGAAAAATTTATCAGCTGTCATAACCGATGGAGCCCCTGCCCTGGTTGGTAAAAATGGGGGACTCGTTAAAATGGTTAATAATGAAGCCGTCGCTGCCGGCAATACGATCTTGATAACATATTGTAATATACATCAAGGTAATTTATGTGGAAAAATTTTAAAAATGGAAAGTGTATTGAGCGTTATAAAAAACCATTAGCTTTATAAGAGCAAAAGGACTTAATCATAGACAATTTGAAGAGTTTCTTAAGGTAATGGGCACTTAATTCGCAGATGTTATTTATTATACAGAAGTAAGATGGTTCAGCAAGAGGAAAACACTCAAAAGATTTTACGATTTGAGAACTGAAATAAAAATATTTATGAAAACAAAAGGAAACCTGTGAATGAATTTGAGGACGAAGATTGGATTTTAGATTTAGCTTTTTTAGTAGACTTAACAGAACATTTAAATGATTTAAATTTGAAACGTAAATTAAAAAAATCAGTTTATTATTAATATGTTCCAAACAATTACAACGTATGAAAGAAAATTGAAATTTTGGCTTAGTCAAATAAAAATAAAAGATTTGACATATTTCAGTACTTTGGCTGCACATAAACCTGTGAGTTGCACAAAATATGCTGCATTAATTTTTGATTTAATTCAAGAGATTGAAAGAAGATTTCAAAATTTTTGAAAAAAATGAAGATTATTTCAACATATTTTCTACCTTATTTTCTCTATAAATAAATAAATTGCCTTCAAATCTTCAAATGGAATGCATTGAACTGCAAAGTGACATTCAACTGAAAGAAAAATTTGGGAATATTTCTTTTACTGGAGTTTTATAAAGATTACATACCCCGCGATAAATATCCTAATTTTCACAATCATGCTTTATTAATGTCTTCAGCTTTTGGCAGTACTTATATTTGTGAACAATTATTTTCAAGAATGAAGCTTACAAAAAACAAAAATAGGACAAAGATCACTGACAAACATTTTGAAAATGCAGTAAGAAATGCTACCTCGTCTATTGAACCTGATATCGATTTGCTTGTTCAACAAAAGCAAATTCCTCCATCTTATTAATTCGAATTTTTCCATCTTTTCTTTTTCCATCCTATCACCCATGTTTTGAAGAATTTTTACACTATTTAAGAATAGTCAAAATAAAAAAATAAAAAAACATAATAATGTAGAGCGGTTACTAACTCGCGACCTAACCAAAGATTATATAATTGAAATTTCTACTTATGTCAATAATAAGACAACTGGGTCCGACTCGGGAATAATCAGAATCAAATCTTCAAAAAAATCGG
>BMAW01016158.1:287981-335121 GCA_019974015.1 Nephila pilipes
TCCCCCCCCCCCCCTCTCTCTCTTTTCCAAGTCCTCGCTATTTTCAAACACATTTAGTTATCTTCTTTCTTTTTCTTTTTGAATTTTGATAAGGGATCATTCTTGATACATTTTACAGGCATTTCTTAATACAATTTTAAATTTATTGTATATAACACAAAATAATTTGTAACTTTACATTTTTTCTCCTTTTTTCAATCATTTTGTATTCAGAAGCATAATAAATATGTACAACTTGATTTTTTCAAATCTCTTGATATACAGTTTTTACATGAACATAAAGATTTAAAAATAGAAAAAGGAATACTATGAAAAATAATTTTAAGGGATGCCTTCCTTTTTTTTAAGCCAGTGACCTAGAAAAACGTTTCTTCTCATAATTAATGCTAATTATCAGAACATAAATAATTACACACAAGACTTTGATAACTTTTGTGTGTAATTATTATTTATAAGTGCTATATTCTAAAAAATCAATAAGGAAATCTAAACAATGTTGCAGATTTATAATTTTTAAATCTAGGTATACAAAACATTTGTACCGGAATAACCAAAAAATTCTAATTGTTACTTGTTTGCATAAAATGGACCATTAAATATCCCATTTTAAGTGAGGCGACTCCCATCCCAAAAGACAAATAAAATTACATGTAAAGACTTTGCATTTGTGCTGAAATAGATAGAAATATCATGTTATAATGTGATGGTGATGAGTAAAAGAATTACGAATACTTCATAAATAATACTTTAAATTCTCAGAAAGTGAACCATTTAATTGAATGTGTGTTATAAATTTAACCCAGGAAAAAATTAAACTATTCTAGTTATTATTCAATACGAATAAATGTAAGCATGTGTAATTGTAAAAGAGAAATTCCATTCAAAATATCTAATTAGTTCCACTTGAACCTTTTACAGAAATTTGCATTTAAAATTGACATTTAAAAGCGGGTCACAGTTCTCAGAAATATTTGTAAACTTACCGAAATTCGGATAATTTCAATTAATTTTTAATAATTAATTTTTTTAAAGTGTAGGATTACAAAAATCATTTTTTGACCAATAAAGGTATTTTCTTGAAAATTCCTAAAAAAAAAAATATCAGCTATATGTATATATATAGATTACCATTACTGAAAAATCAGAAGTATGCTTGCCTTTGAACAAATAAAGATATCAAGTGAAAAAAAAAAGTAGTATTATTTCATTCCAGAAACGAAAATTACTTTTCACACTAACCCAATAATTATGTTTTCACGGGGGCACATTTCCCTTCAAGCTTTTTCGGTCACTCATTCACAAGGCGCAGCCGCTTTCTTATCTGGAATAATTTCGGCGCCTTTTTCGCCTTTGTTATCGTTTTCCTCTCCCTCTCTTTAGTTTTATTTTTATTTATTTTTTTTTTTTTTTCAGTTTTCTCTACTGTGCTTCCGGTAAGCGTTTTTTTTTTATTTTTTATTTTTATTATTTTTTTTTATCGGTGACCGACTGCAATGTGCTTTCGTCTTACTTCTTTTATTCTTACTATTTTAAGATATTTCCAAGGTTGAAGTTTTTATTTGTACGATGATCTTTCTGCGATAAACTGAAGGTTCTTTATTGATTTATTACGAAATGCAAAGTGATTGAATTTAACTTTTCGTTCACGGTTGTTGTTATTCAGTTTCAAAATAAAATTTATTCTCGGCATAAGTTGATAACTAACCATCGAATGCATGAAAGAAAATTTTTAAAAGTAAACAAAAAGAGAATTTTGTTTAATGTATTAAAATCTATGTGCTTTCAATGAGACAACTAATATAATTTTAAATTTCAGAAAAAAGTACAATTAACTCGCAAAGTTTTCAAAACATGTTAAATTATATATATATATATATATATATATATATATATATATATAAAGCAAGCAAGTATAAAGCAAGTCTGATACGAAATGCCTACTAGGAAACCTAGAAATTACAAGTAATTACAACTCTCGACATCCGTTAACAACTATTTTCTGCTTCAAATGGCCATCAATCGCAAGAAGTTAGACCAACGACATTTAATCGGTGTACCACGAGAAGTATATATATATATATATAATAAATTTTAATCATAACTATTATTACTCAATTCGCTAATTCTTTCTCATTATTGCTTTGAAACTGAAAAATATTTTTGCTTAAGTAGTGGCCCATATTGTTACATTCATGGCACACAAAAAGGAAACTTGAGTTCGCTAAATTTTTCTTATTTCACATAAGACACGAGACGGGGGGGGGAGGGGGGCTTCGACACATCAGTGAAGACAGCAGCAGACGAAGGACGAAATTCACGTCTGTCCTGTCCAATAATTTCGTTGCAAGTGACTATGTATTTTCCCTATCTTATTACTCAGGAAAGGTACCATCGGAATCACATGATATTAGATGGAGGGATCTTTAGCTATTTTATATGGAGACTAAATGTCTGGTAGGGAATATCCTTACTAATTCGAAGCGTGAAAAGTGTCGATCTAAGCAGATTTAGAAATCAAGTGATCGAATAAATTAAAAGCTTATGAGGAATTGTATCAGGAAGTAAAGATGAATGCATAAACTATGGGATAAATTACAAAATTAAATTTAAGTGTATAAGTAAGTTAATATATATATATATGTGTGTGTGTGTGTGTATGTGTGTAATAAAACTGCTATCATTACAAATAGCTTACATACATTTTATAAAGGACAAATATATATTTACTATGTTTTGTTAGGATTTTGAAGAGCTCTTATTCTATAGATATAAATGTTCTAGTATAGGTACTACTTATTAATTATAAAAATTATATAATATTAATATGATTTTATTTCTTATAAAAAATTTAAATCAATAGTTATATTATACTTAAAGAAAACTATATTAAATATAACAAAAAAATTTGAGCAAACTAAAGGTAGTTATTTCCCCATTAAGGAACAGCAAGTAATAGTTTGGCGAATATTACATTATTTTGAGCGTAACTATATAAATAAAAGTAATTTTATTATTTATAGATATATAAATGATCTACTTATTATGAATTATAATAAGCCTTCTGAAGGTAAATCTAACTTATCTTTTTTTTTTCTTTTATTCTACATATTTAAGCTTAATTCAAACTAATAATAGTAAATATGAAACAGATTGCTTTGACATACATTTGAAAGTTAAGGATATTAAAATTAGTGGTTATGTTTATGGCAAGAGATATAGCTTAAAATTTCATATTAATGAGGTATCTCTCTTGACAAAGCAGAAAACTATTTTTTAAAAAAAATTATATATAGAGACATAGCTACTTATTATTTATAAGAAAAAAAAAAAAAAACTAAAATATTAGTACACATCTTATTATTATTATTATTATTTTTTTTTTTTTACTTTTCTTGGTTTTAAGGTTTGTTCAATATTTTGAAAATTAGTTGAAGTCAATCAATCAAACATAGTTTAGTGTTAAAAAGAATTTCTCGCGCCATATTGGAAGGGTTGCTTAAGGTCACACGTGCTTTTGCTAGATAAAAGATTTATAACTCTGAGTTATAAATATTTTATAAATTGTTTAAATAAGTATAGATTATTTTTAATAAATTATTTTAATTTGGATAAAAGGAATTCTGATCCCTTTCTTTTTATTCTTTCTTTTTTATTTCTTTGGTTAATTCTGAAATGCATTTGCTGGATCCATAATATTACTCGTAAGTAAACGCGCATTTCTCAGTCTAAATGCCTGAGATATCATTTTGAATAATTTATATGTTAATTAGTATTCTTGTATTTTTTAAATATTCTTCTTTCAACAATTTAAAGAAATCAATGTTTGTAATAACATTAATTTCTATTTAGTACACACACACACATATATATAACACCTCTTTAACGAAATATAGAAATATACCAGTATATCACCGTAATAATAAAAATCAATTGATTTCTCAAGAAGATAAACATATCTTTAAACATATATAAAAATGCAGATTCCTTTCTCATCATATTTTTAGGAATTGAGATTTTCAGCAATGAAACATTAAAAAAAAAAAAAAAAAGAAAAAAGAAACTAAAAGCCTTTTGAATCATTAGAAGAAGATTTAAGAGCATACCATTCGTAAACTTTCTCGACTTTGTAAAATGATATTCTTAAAAAGGATCAAGCATAAATATGTCATTAAACGTTAAGCTATATAATAAAAATAAAATATAAATGTTTTTAAAAAGTTTTATGATTATCTTTTGCAGCAATTTATAATAAATTATTTCATTTTTAATTTTCATTGCGAATTTTGTATGAGTTTATAAATAAACAAAAAAAAAGTATATATATACATTCAAAAGTCATACATACATTCACGATTAAGAAAAAAAAGTTGAAAACCTGGACTGCATTTTTTTTTATGTCCTATTTAGTGAATAGCGGCAGATGGTTGAGCATATGTCTTTATTGTTATATATGAGCAGCGTCTATATAGCTTTTTCGATTCAGTAACTGCTGTTCATTGTATATAATTCTTTCAATTTGGTATAAGCACTCATCTTGTCATCTCGTTGTCCAATCTTATATGAGCTATTTAAGATGTCGTGCTTTCTGTGCTCATATATATCTGTCTCAAATATAAATCTATTATTGATTTTAAAAAAAGCTTTTGTAGACCTTAAAATTATTTTTCGTGCACAATCTAAAGGAAATAATTTTAAAAAGTACTGCGTTTAAAAACAACTGTGATAAAATCATAATGATGATAATAATTAATGCATTAAAAATTCAGTATTGCCCGTAGAAAAAAAATTATACTGATGACTATTTTGACATATTGAATTTAAGTCCAGATGTTTCATACAAAGAGGAAAGGATTAAAAAAAAAAACAGTAAGAAAATTTATTACAAATAGACAAAGTTCAAGGTACATTTTTACATATAGCGTATTTGTTTAGAATATATAAAAGAGTATTTAATTGTTTATTATGTAATTTAATTGTTTATTTGTAATTGTTTATTATGCTTATTTTCAGTAATATTTGTTATGTGATGAAACTGTATCTTTATTGAATTAATACGAAAAATATCGAACTCATAATAATAAACAAATATGTATTTTGCTATTTACTGAGAGTATTGACATTTTGCCTTGATAAATACACGCGTAAGGACTTTTTAGACCAAAAATATTTATAACAATAAATTTATTTTTCATGTAACGTTATACACATTGAAATATTTTTAAAAATAATTTTACACAATTTAGCTGTAATGCTGAACTTTTTCTAAACGCACTATATAAAATATGATTCATCAAAGAATATAAAATAATTTTTTTATTTTATTTTACTGGATATAAAGCTAAAACATAACTACATAAAGTAGTTTCCATATGAAAAGAACCAACTTAAGTGAATTGAAAACTTCTGCGAATAAGTAGACGAAAAATTTATAATAATACGTGGTTGTGTGTCTAGCGATGTCATTTTGTTATTTGATTTATCCATGTTTGTTTTTTGTGACAAGGCTGACATGTGTGGTAAAATACTAAAGACAGATGGAATATGGGGACCATATTTCATTGAAAGGAGCATATTTACAGAATATTTATCTTTTATTTCTCTTCAAAATCTTCTAACATTAAAAAGTTTGTGAGTATTAAAAATTAAATTAAATTTTAGGATTTCAGTAATATTTTTTTAAAAAATAAAAACGATTGAAAATGAAGTTGATTGCGAGTATTACATTTTGTTTTTAGTGACTTTCTCAGAATCTTTGTGTTGTTTCATTTATTCTTAGACATGAAATGAATTATTTGAATTAGTGCATTGCGAAGAATTGTTTTTAAGTAGAGGTTTGATTAAAAATGAATTTACTTTCAAAAGTAGTTCATAATTATTCCCTTGAATTTCCAGACGGAGAAGGTTAAACTTCAGTTATCTATCCCTGTTGAACTCAAACTTCAATAAAATAAATAAATTATTTTATTGTAAGCAAATTTTATTCTTTTGTATTATAAATATATTTGTCTGCAAGATAAAAATTCAATGTTCTTCTGAAAGTCTTGTAGGTAAGAAACTTTTAAGTATAACTGAAACTTGTGATGTGCATTAAATATTGTTGAAACTTAAGTAGTTGCACAAAAATCGAATGTGAATATAATTATCTGGAAAAGTGCACAACAAAAAGAGGATCAAAAATTGTAAAAAAGAATATCTTCAATGCGATAGGTAAAGTGTCACAGAAGTTAATAAAGTTTATCCAGATCATAAGCAAATAATGTTCCTTCAAAACTTCAAAGTACCTTCTAGACTATTATGGATTAAAATAATACTCACCTTAATCCGCATAGTGTGAAGTAAAATAGCTTGTATCAGATATATCTAAAGATTTCAGAAGGGTTCACTACGTAGAATGAAACAACACCGAGCTGTTTAATTTATTAATAATTCTAAACTGTCTTTTATAAGCAAATAAAATGCTTCTGGTTTATTTTATTAATTAAGAAATAATGATAAACTAAAAAATTTAAGAATTTATGATTTAACATCTGTTTGAAATTCTTACTAGTCGGAAAATACCTTTTAATAAAAAGTACTTTACAAAACTAACCGTTAGCTCCATTATCACACTAAAAAGCAGGAAAATATCTTCTAAATAACTATTTGTTTTTTCCACCATTAATTTATTTTGTACACTTTATAAATACTTAAAATTTGGAAGGAATATAATTTTTTATAATATTTAATTTCCTCGAGATTGTACATTTGCATGTATGGTTGTTGAAACGTAGCAAACAGAGAGCAAACTTGCATGATTTGCACGTCATATGCAATGAATTCAAATATTCAAGATGGATAGCATTTGAATTTTGAGATCTTTATAAAATACATGGAAAGCGTTTATTACTTAAGATGGAAAATAAATTAGCCAGATAGTTTCCAATCAAAAAATTATCCAATGACATTAACTATTTTTAAGAAAGTGACAATAAATTATATTTAAAGCAAAAGAAAATTTATTTGTTATGCGTTTTCTAATAAGAAATGGGAAATCAGCTGCATCCTTGACTACGAAGAGCAGCTTTTTTAAATAAATTCAAATTCTGCTATAGAAATTTTTAATTTTTATAGATATATTTTATATAAATTTTTAATTCATTAACAAATTAACATTACTTGATTGTTAGCTATATTTAAAACTTTACTAAAATGTAAGTACCTATTTGGATATTGTCTACAAGTATATGCAAGGTTTACTTAAATACTTTCACTATTCATATTACCTTTTTTGATCGATTTCATTGTGTATTAATTTTTTTAATTGTCAATCTTTTAGGGCTAGCGCGTAAAATCCTCCCAAAATGTCTCTTTTCATCAACTGAATAAAAAAACAAAACTCATAAATCCAGAAAAGGATTCATGATAGAGATTATAAGTATTTTTATTTTTGAAAATTGCTTCTGCAAAATATCGAAAATATCTCCCCACCGAAGCTTGAATTTTTATAAAAAAAAAAAAAAAAATTAAAGAGAAGCTTTGAAAACGATATATTCAAAACCAGATTTATCCTTGAAAATTGAGTTTTGTCACATAAAAAGAAAAGCAAAAAATTAAACTTTACCTCAATGAGTATCTCAGTCTGTTTTAGAACAAAAGAAATCCTATAAGGCTATGGCCTCTTTCGATCCTTTTATGCTGACCACCGTCGATGTGGATCGGCAATTTTAGAGACGTAAACAGGCTGAGTGTGAACAACTAGCAGTAAAGAAGTGAATTAAAGTCCTTCTACAACAGCTATATAAAGAGTAGCTTCAACTTTGACTTGCGCTTTTTTAATTTTCTGGTCAGAATATCATATCTGGGAGTCAATGAGAGCCACTCTCCCATGAAATTTTTTAAAGAAACCTTAAAAAAAAACCTATCAAGGATTTTCATCTGCTGCAAACAACGTCTAGAAGCTATCTTCAGATTACCACGCCCCCTCCTTGCCCCCTATCTCCATCAGCCAATCTTAGTCAAGTCTTCAACCAATAGCGTTTCTTGTTATTGGAACTCTCATCACAGCCAGCGAAACATCATCTTCCGCAGTGCTTCATTACAAACTTTAAGATACGAGCTTGAAAGGCTCAATGAGTATCTCGCTTTCCAGGTTCCCGGAGAAACGCTGTTGTTTGTTATCGACTTTTGCTTACCTCTTCCGTTTCCAAAGATAAGTATCACTGGTCACGGTCAACCTCTGGGAGGGTGACCAACTGAGGATTACGTGAGCTGGTAAGTTACGTGAGCTTCTTTTGATTCTTCACAAAAATCTCTCTATTTTTCTCCTTTAATTCAAAAAATGATTGTAATTCTTAAAATAATAATTCTTAAATCTTTATTTCCAAATTATGTTTCTATAAATAAATTTTAATTCTTAAGGTTTTTCAAATATTACCGTGTTCGTCCGCTCTGAAAAATCTCCCCTTCTTAATAACATCCCAAATCGGGCAGCTAACATACTCCTTTCCGCTTCCAGACTACGAACAGGATTCACGCCTCTCAGCACTGAAGACTTCCCCTTCCCCTAATTTCTCCAAGACCAGCAGCATGACCAATCATTCTCATCAGCGAATGAGAAACTTCCCTTTGAACTTTCAGAAGAAGAAAGCTTTAACTTCCATCTCCAGCCACGTCTTTCCAACAGTCCTTCTAGATCCGAGCTTAAAGGCCACTGCTCGGCCTAGACTCTGGACAAAATTCGTAACATTCGACTTGCGCTTCTGACGCCGGCTCCCACTTCTTACTTCCAGCAGGTCAAGTCGTCAGGTGATATTTCTTTGTTAATTTTATTTAAGAAATTTTTTATCGTTAATATATTGTTGTAGTTTTTAGAAGTGTGCGATTGCTGACCTCTTGAATCTTCTCACACTTCTGTAGTTTGGTGACTACCAATTGGTAATATCTGCATGGATATTAATATCGAATGAAATCTTTAAAGAAAGTATGGTAGGGAATTTAGTTTCAGAAGTGACTTGGAAATTTGAATTAAAGTATGTAATGAATTCATCCTCTGGGGAGGGCATTTTACAGCTGTTAAAACTAAAAATCTTCACAATTCACTTTCGTGATAGTTATATATAATAATAATCAATGCATACATACATTTTTAAGTGAATCTAATTGAAGTTCCTTGATTGTAGCTTTATTAGTGAAGATGACAAGTATAGCAATTGGAATCAATTGACATTTTAAGATACTTTAGAAGCAAAAAATCTCAAAATAAATTCGTTAGTTTTTTAAAATTACAAAATATTTCAATTTGATATTATTCATTCAACCAACATATATTAATTTTGTTTCATTAATATTGGATTAGAGTCATTCAACAAGCTATTGGAAATATACTTCGGAACTTATATACTTACGAGGACAGTAATGGTAAGTGATTCCATAACTTCCATAAGCATATATTTAAAAACGTGATGGATATATCGTGCAGTTACTTCCATTATACCCCACGAAATCAGGGTAGAAAACTGGGGGTTTAAACCACTTGCTGTTTCATGAGCTGTTAAGTACGATTTTCTGAGTGAATTTTTATCTGGTGGGGGGGGGGGAATTAATTTACGAGGATGGTTCAAACAGTTCCTACTTTTGATGACAGATGGCGTTTCTGAGGCAAGTTGGTGCTGCCATGTTGGACTACTTTTTGTTGAACGACGCCCAAACAATGACACTGATTCATAGGTCAGTTTTGATTTGACAGCAATTTGCTGTGCAATAAAAATTTGCAAGCTGCCGAGTCGAGTTGTCACCGTCGATGAGCAGAAATAATAACAATAATAATAATAATAATAATAATAAAACACTAAAACAATGAGTTGCTTCGTATGAATCAGTTTCAAAAAAGGCGAAAACGGTCTCATCTGTCGCAAAAGTTTTGGCAACAGTTTCTTGAGATTCGAAGGTCGTTAAACTCTTGCACTTTTTGGAAAAATGAAGAACGATCAATCAAAAATACTATAGTGAGTAACTCCATTCTCATTTTTAATACTATATTTCCCATCCTTAATACAGGTACTTTTGAACCACCCTTGTGTTTTTAATTAGATATATTTTTATCAATATTATTTTCATACTCAAATTCCTTATTTGAAATTTAGATTTCATTCACCAATTTTGTTACAAACTTTCATCTTCTTTGAGTTGTTCTTGTTACATTTGCTTAGGACAATATTTTCAACACTACTAAACGGATGACGAAATATTTTTCTCCAAAATGACAGCAAACCTTTTTACAAGGCTTTACGCTTAGTAACTTCTACGTCCGTGTTCTGATCCTTGACCTAGTTAAATGTAAAATCAGGCAAGACTGGAACCAAGGTAGTTTTCAATTTTTCAGGTAAAACAAAAAATTTTAGATAAATTATTGTTCAACGTGTGCACTGTCTAATTCAAATGTAAATTTGTAAAAGAAGGGGAATAAAAGAAAATCAAATAAGATTTTATAATTTTGAAATTATTTTGTTTCTACTTAAAGCTTTTTTAATGATTATAATAGAGAGATAGTTTCGGTCGCATTAGTCGTATTTATTTTACTATTTTTTTTTTACAACTGTTTTTCGAAAGAGTGCAATTGTCTTCTTGTTTAATTATGCAAAAGCTTACTACTTTAATGATTTAAGGCTCTCTCTCTTCTTTTTAAATTTATTCGAAAAATACATTTATTTTTGCTTCACAGTTGTTTTCGATGCACATATCATGAAACACATATATATATGAAAAAGTCAACAGCATATAACTATTACTTAAAAATATAACAACTTAAAAACTCTTGATTTGAATGCGATGCATCAAATAATTTGAATAATCAAAGAATATTCAGAGGGCGCTCTTAAACACGATGTCATCCTAACAGATAAACTTATGTATTTTGTCACCATTAAAAAAAATAAGAAGAAAAAAAAATTTTTAGTTTGAATCTTCTCATCAAAAAAAAAAGGGGGGGGGGATAGTGATCTTTGCTTATTCGTTAGTTTTATATTTTAAGGAAAAACAAACACATTATCTCGGTATTTTAAATCAATTAACGTTAATTTCAATTTAATGCCAGTACGTAGGAAGAATCTCAATCATACAACTTTCTTCGGTGTTTCTTTGTCACTTTTTAATTGTTTCAATGTCGGATAGAGTTTACAGTTCATTATTTTATTTTAGTTAAATGAAAAAGAGGAGGGAAAAAAAAAAAAAGAAATACTACATTTAGTTACAGAAATAAAATAAAGATGTCAGCACCGTCTTAATAAAAGAAAACACAGAGGAAAAAAAATTTTCTCCGAAAAATGTGTGCGTACGCTTCAGTTCACCAAACCTTGAGACAATGAGGTTATATGTATGAGGAGGAAAATAACTCGAAATTATTCCATAAGGACTTGGCCATTATTTAAAAAAAAACTTTTATGATTCGGGATGTCCTGTCTCTCTAATTCCCGCCCCCCCCCCCTTTTGTGCTATGATTTTAAAGCCCTTCAGAGCTTTCAAATTTTGTATAAATTTCTGATTTATTCAAGGTTTGCTACAAAATATGATAACTAAGCAGTTATTTTTGCATGATTTTCATGGAATTATCTGAATTTCTTCTTTAGATTTTTGGCATTTTGCTGCGAAAAATTAGCTTCATTGAAAATAGAATATAAAACATGTAAAAGAAAATTTTATTTTGTACTAATGAAATTCTACACCAAAACTGATCAGTATCTTCAGGTAGGTGTGCCTGAAAGAATTTTTCGTTTAAAATACTTGAAGTTTAATGTAGTTAAACTTATTTAGTTACCATATCATTAGAAGCATGACAGTAATGGTCACTTTTAGGGGGAAATTTGGTCATTAAAACGCCTTCTCGTCATTTTTTCAAAAACGCTTAAAATAAAAATAAAAGAAGCGAGTATTTTGTTCGGACGGGATTTACAAAGGTGCAGCCAAATCGGAAAAGGATCATTCAGGTACAAGCCACGATTATTTTTAAGAAAATTGGTACATTTAGAGCTTGAATAAAGAATCAATATTAAATATAAAAAAATAATAATATAATAAACTATTGACGCGAATGCTTAATAAGAAATGTTACTTCAGTTACATTGGTAGTTAGCTGCAATAGTTTTCTCTCATAACTCTTCTAAAATTTGAATTTTGTTAAGTGATTAGAATGTGCAGCTGATAACAATAAAAAATAATTATTATTATCCTGATTTCCAGTAATTTAATACTGTATACATCATTGCTCAAGAACAATCAAACAAAAAATTATAAAATACACTTAAAAAACAAATATTCAATACATCTTCAGGCTTTCTTAGGTAGATTGTAGACAATATCTTTAAAAATATACATTCAAAGTAGTGGTTATACAAGAGATTCTTAACCATTTTTGTTCCATGTACCTATTTACCAGTAAAGTAAATGCTGTGAACCACTATTCAGATATATAAAGAAAAAAAACTTCCCATCTTACAAATTCTTAGCTTAATAAGTATGTGTGTGTGTGGAATACATGTAAATTCATACACAAGAGATGAACGCAGGGATTACCATGGGATCTGACGTCAGCCCCCAAACCTTCATTAATAATTGATTTGTTTTTTAAAAGCATTGCTCCCTCTACTGCACAATGAGTATGCAACGACTCTCATCAACAACAATGTCAGAAGTTGAAACGCCTGCTCCTTTAATTGGTGACTCAGGACTTGAACACTAGATGGTAGCACAGCCTATAACGACTGGTTGCTTATGCCCCAACACAAAACGTTTACCTTTGTATGTCTAACGAAGACAACTGCCACATAAATCATGACTATAGATATTCCGGCTCTTACGCACATGTCGAAGAGACCCGCCACTCAATACGAGACAGCCGATGACTCAAGTGGAAACTGTCCCAAGAAAAAACTCAATTCAACAGGGAGGGAATGTATATCAATTGCACTAATGGCTGAAAAGAAATCAAAGCGACCTTCTGTACAAACCAATGTTTCTCTTCGTATCATCACGATAATACTGGATAGGGAGTATGCAGCGACTCTCATCAACAATAACGTCAGAAATTGAAACGTCTACGCCGGAAGTAAAAATCTGAACACATCCTCCGAGAAAAATTTAGTGCTTGCCTCTTTCATACTTATATGAAAAGTCAATTTAATAATAAAAAAATATGATACAATAATAAGTGTGTTAATTTCTTAGAGCTTAAAAGTATTGCAGAAAAAATAATTATTATCCTGCACTACAACTATGTATAAAACATTACGGAAATTTAAAAAAAAAATCCTAAATACGTGTAAAATAAAGACAATTGTCTTGAATTAGAATATTAAAATGTTATTTGGTATTCTTGAGGGACTACTACTGAAATTTATTACATATATTTACAATAAAATTAAATACAATGTTTAAAAGGCTATCGTTATAAGTGAAGATTACTATTAGATTTTTTTTTTATTTCCCAAGGTCATAGGCCCCTGAAGTCTTTCCACGAACTCTTTAAAAAGTCAAACGCATTGAGACAAGTGAAAAATAAATGACATGGTCTGCTGAATATCCGATGGACAATTAAACCGGCAAAAAAGATTCATACATAATAGTACTGATACATTAAAAGCAATTTTTATTCATTTTATTCATCTTTTAATACGGACTCGACCCTTTACACGAGTTATTTTGTCAATGCGTGTCAAAAAGTCATTCCAAAGGATAGTTAAGAAAAGTGGTTTCTAATTCATTCATCTTAATTTTTAATTATTTAGCAGAAAGTCGAATATTCGCTGCCTGTAATTCATCATTAATGAAGCAATCCATGCTAATGAAAATATTTAAAAATACATGCAAATTTTTTTTAAAAAATTGAAAATCAGAGAAACAATTTCTTTGGCTCTTTCGAATGCATTTTATTCCACGGAATACCCTAGATGTAAATAGAAAAGTACAAAACTCCATAGGATTAACGTTACGCGCTTGAGATTTCTTGGTGACGTGTCGACGGGAGCCTTAAAGGTTTTACATCAATACTAACTGGAGTGCCCATTTTCCACATGAGTGAAGTTTAAAATAAAATGATCAGTTATGAAAGATAAATGACCAGTTTTAGCTTAGAATCCACTTTTAAACGGGTACAAGATGATATACAGAAAAATTATGAATAATTTAGTAAATGATGGGTCCCTGTTTATTAATATCCTAAAAATAAGTAAGAGTTTTTTTTTTTTTTTTTAAATAAAACATTTTGAGTACGAGTTATTCTAAAAAGAATTGTTATTTTGCTACTAAAAATAAATAAATAAATACACTGTTCTAAAAATCCTTATGCCATATTTCACGTAATATGCACATAACTATGTGTAGCATTTCGATTTTGTGTGTGTGTTCAAGAAAAAAAAAAAAAAGGAGAAATTCGCTCACTAATTTGTAAATAAAAAGGTGTATAAAATTAATTTTTTTTGTGAATTTCAATTTTCTGTAGGAAAATCTGATTAAACATACACACGCAAATAGAACATTTCTAGTGAGGGGTCTTAAAAAAAAAAAACTTTTATGTTGTACTGTGTTGGACGAGAATTTTTCCATTTTTGATGTTTACTCTTAAGACATTTAATTACTGTACCGCGGCATTTATTTGTCTAATTATCAAATCGTACTCTAGGATTCCTGTTATATGATTGGTTTTCTAAAATACTGCATTCCATAGTAATGTAATATATTCGTTTTATAAATGCTCTTTTTTATTTGGTTTTCAATAATAATAAAAAGGACAGTCATTTGAATTTTTAAACTAGTAAATTAACGCTTTCCGTATTAGAAGCAAATAAAAATATTTCTCTGACTTACAATACACATCGAAACTTCTTTTGGAAAATCATAGTGCATTCAAAATGAAGGAAGAGCGCACTTACACATATCGATCAATATAAAAGTATTCTAAAGAGTCCATTGAAATATTTATATGTAATTTTATAAACAGTTAAGAGATTATTTCATGTTATTCAGAGGAAGAGAGAGAAAATTTACAAAAAAAGAGTAGAATTTCTTAAAACTGGATATTATTTTTTATTAACTATAAAAAAAAGCAAATAAAATTACATATTATTTTACTTTTTTAATGCGAAATAAATATTTGTACACTATCTTAAATCTCAAAGAAATACAATTTAAAAATAAAAACATAATTACCATTTTCTGTTTCAAAGAAATAAAATTAAAAGGAAGGAATTGCCGATTTAGAACTGTAGGTCACTCGTTTCTTCGAAAAAGTGTGATTTCCTTCAGGGTCATTTCAACCCTCTTTTTTAATTAGCCCTGATTTCTGTCATAAAATAGGGAATGTGGGGCTATTATTTTAAGTGAATCCATTTTGGCATACCATATAACTTTTCAATTTTTTATCATTTGCTTGAATTTTAATTACATTTAGCTTAAATATATTCATTTAATAATATATCGTTTCCTTTAATTTTAATATTGGAAAGGCTTACTATTGTCCAATTCTCGATATTTCACAGTTTACTTTAATTCTTATATTTAATTGAGTAATTTAATGTTAACTATAAAAAAGGACACCTTAGGTGGTTAAATCTGTTCTTTGCAAAGCTTTGCAAGGAACAATTTTAAGTGTATTGTAGCTATAATTTTTATTTATTTATTTCTTGAAATTTTTAATTTAATTCAATATTTATTTTTATTTTGTTATTATTATTTATTTATTTTTGCCTCCAAGGGTTACAGAATGAATCTTTAACTTTAAATTTAATCAGATTAGATATTAATCAAGCAGTTTGTATTTGATATTAAGCTTTTTGCAATGATACTGGTTGTTTCGTTAGTTTTATTGGCGCACGAGCCATATTTGATTCAGCTAAGCAAAATATTAATTAATTTATGGGGAGGAACATGTATATGTGATGTATAAAAATCTTGTGGCAGCGTTAGCCAAGTAGTCACAGTAGTGACTTCGCAGCTAACGTTATTTTCGTCAATTCTTGATGCAACTGAAGATTCCTCCCCCCCCCCCCCCTGTATGATTCTCAATCTTGTGTTGAAGTTTGGAGTGGGAGGTGCAATCTCGGGTGTCGTTCTCGTCATCTGACCGAGGTTCAAAATTGCAAGATCTGTTTCGATCAGTTCTCTTATTACTTCTTAGTTTAAAAAAAAACATTGTAGAAAAAAGTCAAGTGTATTGAGGGTTGGAACAGTAAGCCAATTTTTAAAATTTAATTTACACCCACAATGCTCAGTTTACATTTAATCTCTCAATTTTGCAGTTTTTAAATTAATTTGTTAATTGAAACAAGCAATAACTAACTTGAAGCCAGGCTTTGCCACATTGAAATAGGTTTAAAAATTTTAGCTTTTTTTACAGAATTGGAATCGGGTTATATATATATATATATACAGAGAGAGAGAGAGAAAACAAAAGGAACTTTTGTAGAGTAGATTATTAGATACAATTCTTTACTTTTTTTAATCATTTTTGGAAATCTAAAAGCACTTTAATGAAATTCAAAGTTAAATTTCAACATTCTATAATCCTCAAGCTAATATTTGGACAACATGATTCAAGATACATAACCTCATGTATGTATCTTATTAAGAATGGAAGTTATGAAAAGGAATCAATGTAAAACCATGCTGCCATCTATGGAATTTATAATGAACTAAGAAAATTTTGGAAAAAATTCAATGATATTCTCTGCTGCCATCTATGGAATATAATAAGAATTAAGAAAGCCACGCTGTATTTAACTCATATATGTAAGGACATAACTTTTATAAGAAACACAATCTGTTGGCTTTACATGCATTACATTACTTATTGAATAACTTAATGAAATGACGAAACATTAAAAATGAAAATATTTCATGATATTCAAAAATGAGATATGTATTAAACAATATTACTGCAGCTCCTTAAAAATAAAGACACGAATTCCAGCATCAATTAAAAATATCAGACGTTATTTCTTTTAGCTTCTGGTATAGGATCATACCATTGTTTTTTATACCAAAATCTGACTTTTTCTGAATTTTCCAACTTTTTAAACTTAGAATTCATTGTACGAATCACTATTTAAAAAAATAGTATGCATATTTAAATATATATTTATATATAAAAATACCTAGGATATCTAGGTATTTTTATATACTTACATATTGTACAAATATAATTTAGACTAAAATTTTCCTCTTTTAATGTGTAATAAGAGCGTATACCAAAAGTAAGCTCTTATTAACATAGACTTACCGAAAGAATCTAGAAGCCTTAAAATAATCGTGTTTCGAATTGCAATTTAGTCTTACTTCAACCAAATATTTTCTCAAGAAAATTACAAATTCCCACAATAATCATTTCGTTAAAACATCGTACTGTGTCTCAAAATAAGCGTTATGATTCCCCCCCTCCCCAAAGAATACCTTCTAACGAAAAATCAAATCATACCATTATGCATCTATTCAAAAATTGACCATTTTCCGTAAAAATTCTTTTCGCCGAACCGATAATAATGACAGTAAAGTTAAATTAATTAGAGATTGTTTTAATGTGTCTGAAGCAAAATAATTTTCCATTTTAATTCATGCGTTATGCCAGGCCTGTTCAACCCAAAGGTCTGTTGGAAACACATTTGGGTTGGACAGGCCTGGTCTATGATACCAGGCCTGTCCAAAAAAAGGCTTTGCGGGCAGCTTTTAAAACATATTTTATTAAGGCGAAACGCGTTATATATATATATATATATATATATATATATTGGAAATTTTGATTACATGGAATTTTGATTAATTCCATGTAATCAAAATTCCTTTTTGTAACAGTAATCTACACAGATCTATTTATAGGAATATTTTATTAAACTTTTTATTACGTAATAACAAATTAACCACACATAAAATAGACAAGTTTAATAACATTAAAACATTCTTCAACAACTGTTTAGATCATGATTATCCAATAAATTTCTTAAATAATTATATACATCACAAATATACTAAACATCTTTGCTAAACGTGATCCATTTTCAAATCCACCACACAACAATAGGTCCACAAAGTCGGCTTGTTAGTGGTCTAGCCGTGAAGAATTTATTTATTTATTTACATTTACACAGCTTACATTTTTACTCACTCTCTGGACCATTATACTCCTTTACCATACAACTTACTACCAACCAATAGTTTGCATCCTTTTACTCTTTATAACCAATCAAACAACGATTTAAATTTTTTTTCAATTTATATGGTGATGACGTGTTATATTTTTTCATTTTGAGTATGTGATATACATCTTGAAGCTTAAAGAAAATTCCGTCTTACTACTCACATATTTGAATCTTCATTTCTTTGAATTTTGTAAGTAATTTTTATATTTTGATCTGTTGACAATTTTTAGAATGATAGATTTTATTTTGTAAATTTTATTGTTGAAATTTTTTGCATTTTTTAATCATTGAACTCTTTTGTAATTTGGATTTCCCAATTCAGCCTACCAAGAATTATAGATTTTATTTTTGTAGATTTTATCGCTGAACTTTTTTGCATCTTTTAATCATTGAACTCTTTTGTAATTTGGATTTCCCAATTCAGCTTACCAAGTCACAAAGGGGGAAGGTTGGTACCATTAAACTAGTTTAACCCCGCTTATTCGGTCCTCAGCCCAAAAATGCTTTTTGACTTGCTGGGTTCCATATTTTCATTTATTTTTTCTTTCATTTTTATATTTCTTTCTGGATTTTTGTCTTTTTAAATATTTTCAATTATTCTCTCATAAATTTTCAGTATATATATATATATATATAGTTTTCACCTTTAGAGCCGTGGAAAGCGACTAATCCTCTCGAACCTCATTAGAGAAATCAAGAACATTCTGCTATAAATTAAGGGAAATAACATTTTATTGAATTAAATATATTTACACTAAATACAATTTAAAAAACTCTCCTGCAGTTACAACATAACGCTTTCGCTAAATTTTTAGCGATCAAAAGACACCGAGTAGTCAGTTTGAAACAATACTCTTCTGCGTCAAATATATTAGGTTTCCTGCTGACAAACTGGCTGCTGCTATGTCGCATGTTCCGAGTGTCGCATTCCCTCCCTACATCTAGATAATGCACACCCACGCTCTTCACTAAGTTTGCTGGTTAGTTATACATTGTGTATCGCCCAATCGCGCCAGATGGACAGTGCGCTTTTTAAAACGAGCTTTGTAATTGTTTCTGAACAAGATTCGAGAAGGAAAATTGTGATAAAAGCTGAGTCAGATAGTGAGATATTCCCATAGTAGTAGGGTATGATACAAACGACTTATGGTGGAATGTTCTTCAGTAATTTTATGTACAATAAAAGAGTAAATCTTTATTCAGATGACAGAGCTCCGCGGGACACAGGTTGTCACCTGGCATGCCACATGCGACCCGCGGGTTGGCCAGACCTGTGCTGTAGAAATCTGAAAGAGATAAGGAATTTATTTTTCAGTGCCATTCTCTTATGATATTTCACAAAAGAAGACAATACAAATTTCTTAACTATCCGAAATATAATCAAACAACACACAAGTTTTCGCAATGAAATGATGTTAATTTTTGTGTGTGTGATTTTACATTCTCTTTCCCGAGCAAACTATATTAGAACTTCATTTGTCGGGCTGTATGAAAGGATAATTTACAAACACACCTAATTTTGCGGAGATTTTCGAGGTATTTATCGATATTTCTCTCCTTTATTTTTTAAAAAATGTATTGCTTCGATATATGTCCAATCAGGTTGTATTTTCTAGAAATTAGTGCATTTGTTCAACAAAGCTTCATGCATTCATTCCTTCATGCTTCGCGCATTCATTCATTGCAATTTCTCTTTCTTAGAAAATAATTTTAAAAGAATGTACACGTTAAGATGAATTTTCTTGCAATGGTCACATTAATTGGTTCAAAATGCAAACTTGGAAAGTACTTTATATGATTATTATTTATAGTACGCCTACATATGATAGTGCCCTCGGATTTATGCAAACACTATTCGGCTTCAATAAATGAAAATAAATTTAATCTGTAAATTTACCATTGAGAGCCTGGATCTAAATGGGATTAAACACTTCCCAACCATAATTTACTTCTTAGAACAGGACAGGGCAGGACAGAAAGATATATACATGACAGCCATAAACAGGGCATTAGACATATACATGACAGCTTTACATAAGAAATGCACGAGAAAGGTATATACATAACAGACCTAAGACTGTCTTAGCAGTCTCAATATCCAATCGAAAGCAGTTATTCTGTAGAAAGTAGAGTATTTTATTACGCTTCTGATTCCATTTCGAATTAATCCATTTCATCGGGCATAAATTGTTTCATAATTTCTTTCCTATATTATGATGTTAAATTAATACTCATCTTTGTCTGTCCCAGTAAGAAAATTTATATTTATAATATAATTCAAAATTTTAATGACACAGTAAGTTAAATAAGTACATTATTTATATAATCAGATATATTTGCTTTAATATATATCTTGGGACATTTGGTGATCGTGGTAGTCTAGTGATATTGGTCGAGAGGACTCGCGGGGCCGTCGTTATTTTCGTCGAGTCGTGACTTTGAGCCCCTGATGCCATTAAAGAACCGTTGAGTACCAGGGCTGTTGCATGTTTAATCAGTTGAGATTCCAGGTATCGTCCTCGTCACTTGACCAAGGTTAAAAATAACGAGGTCAGTCACCAATAGCACTCTTGTTGTATCTCAGAGTTAATAAACAATCCCATTAGAACTTTTTTATACATGGAAATACTTTTTAGATGATTTAGTTTAAAATTATTATAATGTTGAATTGAAATTTATCTTTACCTATTAAAGAAGGAAATGACATATTTATAATATATTTCAAAATTTTAAAGAGGCAGTATGCTAAATGAATATTTTTTAAAAAAATATTGAGGCACTTTTTGTCTGAAAATAAATCTTATATATCCCGATAAGTATTATAATTTGAAAATATAAAGTTAAATTGATACTAATCATAATTTATTTAAGGTAGAATTGACATATTTATAATATATTTCAAATTTTAATAATGCAATATCTTAAATGTGTAAATTGGTGTGTTACAGCCCAACTTATGTAAATATTGAAATTAAAGTAAGTCACTCGAAAATTTTGGTAAGCAATCTTGGTAAGTATCAGCAGCAATATTTAGTTGAATTTCGTCAACTTAATGTATTTTGAGAAAAAAAATTCCGTGAAATTTTTTGACAGTGTAATTTTCTTAACGACGACAATGTATACCATCATATCATATATTTTTTGCCTGCCAGAAAATGCTTAAAATATATACATTTCGCATTTAAATAAATTTATTGTAATAAAACATGTTCTGTTGTGACGATTTTCTTTCTCCAGTCAATAATTAGGAAAATATTTGAATATTTTGTTTTAAAATTCATTTGATGGAATAAAATGCCTTAAAGAAATGTGTTTGTTGAATACTGGAATAATTACGATAGAAAGATAGAAAGTTCTTTTTATTAGATAAATATATTTGACTAAATTAAAATTAGTATTTTTGCTCCTTTTTATATGTTTCAAAAATTAGGAAAATGAGTTTTATTCTGAAAAATAAAGAATATGAATTTTTTTTAGAAAAGCAGGCGCATGAATACAATTATCTGATAAAATATCTATATTCATATAATAATAAGATGATTAATAAAAAAAATTGTTTAACTTCAATTCATATTTAATATTTAATTTTTATTGCTATGTGGAAAATGCTAAGAGTAAAATGAAATCTATATTTCTAGTATTTTTATTTCTGCTAACTCAGTTGTACTTAGCTTATTTTCTAATAATATAGTCTTAGATTATCTAATCACTCGTTCCGATTCACATATTTCTTGATTATCACATATTCATCCCGTATTAACCTCTAACTAGGAGACACTTCCATCCAACCGATTATTTAAGATGATTCACTTCAATTTACACATCTATCAACTTATCATTATTCTATATATCCCTTCGAGGTTTTTTTTTCAGTTCTACAAGCCACCTAAGAGGCTATTGTTTTAGGTGGAGCGTTTTGGCGTTCCAGATCACTTTTCAATTCTTTTTCTATCGTTTGCTTCAATTTTAATGACATTTAGTCAATTTTATTCATATATTCAATTTAATAATTTATTCATTATTCAATTTAATCACTAACAATTTTAATAACATATATTCAATTTAATAATTTATCGTTTACTTTAATTTTAATTACATGTAGCTGATATAATACTGAATTTAATAATTTATCGTTTGCTTTAATTTTGATGTCGGAAAAGCTTACCATTGTCCATTTCTCGATATTTCATTGTTTACTTTAATTATTATATTTAATTGAGTAAATTACTAGTAATTATAAAAAAGGCGCACCTTGGGTGGCTAAATAGGTTATTTGCAAAACTTTGCATCAAACTTTTCTTCCAAGGTTTTTTTTATTTATATATTATTATCAACAATTCAATTCACTCACTTCTTATCTACTTTACCAAATCACTTTTCACTTTTGTTGGGAAGAAATTGTAATTTTATGCTATTTAAATTACCAAAAAAATCCCCGAGGTTAGTAAAGAGAAAATAGTCTGAAGTCACAAAACTTTGATAACGATTTATGTCATTATATTCAGTCGATTTAATTTTATTTGTACGCGTATAATCAGAAAGTATTTCATGTCCATGACAATTTAAAATAAATTATTAGAATAAACTTACGAGAATATCGACCTTCGTCACAAATAATAAAGATTCTCAACCTAAAAAAAAAAAAAACCAAGATTTAAAAAAGAAAAAAAAAAACACCAAGATTCGTAAATCAAAATTAACAAGAAATAAATAAGCCTCACAATATTGAAAGCAGCAGGTGAGTTGAAAAAATGTTGCAAAGCTTCTTATGTCTTTTCTGAAGTCAGTTAATCGATTAGTCTAATTCCGTCAAACGATTCCAAGGGGTGAGGGGGATGTAAAAAAAGAACCCATGCTGGGCGCTTAAAGGGTAAATTGCTACAAATCTCTTCCCCCTTGTTCTCAGCGTGCGGTGGTTAGCAACCGTACCTGTATAATTACATTTAAGTAGATTTGTTTCGCTCTTCTCTGGGTGGAGGTAAAAAAAGGTGGTTGAAATGTGACCAGATAGATTTGTTTTTCGACGCTCATACTTTCTCGTACAGTCTTTGGATGTTTTCCTCGCTGAAATGAAAGGTATTGATGATGCAATTCGTGTGGCCTTGTTAACCACTGCTTGAACAAACATTGAGTGCATTTTCAACGAGATTCCGAACATGCCATATGTAAATTTATTTGAAAGTGGTTTTAAGATCCGAATTAATTAGTTGTAATCTACAATATTTACGAATTACTCACCGGAAAACAACCTCAGCAATTCGGAAGAGTAGGTTACATATATATAGTAAAAAAAAGTAGAACAATTATAATAAAACAAAAGAGAAATCAAAAAAATATTAGAAAACTATTAAGTAAATATTTATATATATATCAAAAAATAAAAGCTATTATAATTATTAGTTTAAAAACAATGCAAACTAAAAAAAAAGTTTTAAAAATTATGAAAAGAAAATATTAACACAGAGGAAAAACTGATATGAAAGGAATAATTTTAGAAAAAGAACTACATAAAGAGGAGCTAAAATTATATAAAAAAAAAATTGAACGAAAAAGGGTAATCCAAAAAACCCTGAAAAAAGGAAAAGAATATATATATATTAAAAATTGTAAGACGTTTACAATTTTTTGACTTGATTTGAACCTGAACTAAAATATGTTCTCTGTATTACCTTCTTATAAGTTACACGCCTATAAGTAATCATAGTAAAATTTTTAATATAAAATTAATTATCCTTCTTTTAAAATAGTGAAAAAAAGTTCGGTAAAATAATAGTGTTCAAATGGTGTTCTAATAAGTTCAAAATCATCCAGAGCTCAGTAACTATATCAAACGACATTGAATTTTCTGTTTTATGTATCGGCGTCTTAATTAAAAACTTTGAATCTACGTTGTTTTCAAACGCCGATATTTGAATGAAATACCAGAGCACAAATACTAAATTTGAATTACTGTATTTATAAATGAAGTTATTTTATTCAAGTGATCACAGCTTGGTGTTTTTGAGTATTCCACATTTAGTTACAGATTTTTTTTTCTTTCAAAATAATGTTTGTAAAAATTTGGGATAATCTTCATTAAATTATTCTTTTATTTTATTATGCAGAAAGCAAAATTGCTCTACTAAATTGCATACTCATCAGAAAAGCATGCTGTTAAAAATCTCAAAACCCGCATAATTATTGTAATTAAGTTCACTGCTAATTCAATTTTGAAAATTAATGCACATAGATAGAAATTACAATATCCACCAGACACGAGTAAAAGATTAAGACAATAACAAATTGTTTGTTGTTAGAATTAACAAATTCTACTGTGAGAAAAAGATTAAAATAATCGCAACCTCTTTGTTGTTAAAAATAGCAAATTTTGCAATGGGAAATATTTTAACACGCTTTCCTGGTATTCTAAGATAAGTGTGTTAAAATAGTATTACATTCAACGATGAAGCATATATTCTCTTCGCTTTTAATTAAAAATAATTTATCTATTTTGTTTCATATTAAACTTAAAGATTTCGATGTAGAAAGTAAAAAAATACGCTAAGTTGTAATAGAATATTGAAAATGTACCTTTATGTTTTAAATGACTCTAAAACTAATTATTTCTTTTTCACTTTTTCGAATAATGAAATGGAAAATTTAAACTTATCTTTTTATGTAAAAATCATCCATTTTCTTTTGAATGATAAATTAAAAGGAATAATTTTTTTTCTTCGACCAATGGCTGTATATTTTCTGTTACAGAAGATATACTGAAACCTAAGCCTTTACACCGTTTCCTATTGCATACCCAGTCTTTCTTTTTCCATGTATTGAAAAAAAGTTTTAAAAAAAAGTTTATTATAAAGTTTTGAAAGTTTTTTTTTTCATTTACTTACTCTTATTTTACACACGCCATATCTTACGTACTCCAGCCTTAATAGCTGACCTTATTTCTTCACTTTAAATAAACTGGTTAATTTTTGGTTCGTGCGTGTCTATATCACAAGCCTATTTATGTATTTATCGGTTATCAAATTTATTTCGGGGCTCCTTTTCTTTGAGTATCCAAGGTTGTCAGGTCGTGATCTGACGCTGTTTTCTACCGGTGACGCCATATTGGCAGCGACAACTATCGCGTTCTTGCATTTCTCATGCTTGGATTATAAATGCTTAAAATAATGCAGTTGTTCAATGAAAACAGGCTTCAGTTATAACTGCGATACTGATTGTTGAGATCAATAAAACAACATCTGGATGGATCATACCACACACACACATATATATATATGTGCGTGTGTTACGATATCTTTTCTATAATTTTTTTTTGTTTAGTAAATATAAATAAATAATTTTTTTTTCTTTAAATCTATCAATTTATTAGTATGGTTTCATTCATTTAAATCAATCAATCACTTTTTACTTTGGTGGTGATTTCTTTTACGGAGCAGAGTAGGTACGTATTCGTATGAAATTTGTGTAGTGTTTTATATGTTTTTAAAAGTTTTTTAATAGTAATGTTTGTTTTATTTTTTTGCAATTTGTTAAATATTTTTATGGATTACATAATTAATTTCTTTCTGTCATTGCTTTTGTCGTCATTACAAAGTTTCAACAATTTATTCTGATGACGTGCCGGTGGTAAATATTTTATTTTACAAACAGTCTTGTTTTAGAATGATTAATTTTTAGTTTAAGTAAATTTACTCTTTTTATTTAGATTTTTAATTGGTTTTACAATATTTTAGATGTTTTGTTAAGTGCAATATGGTTTTTTTGCAGTGAAATTGAAGAAGATTGCTATGCTTACTTTCTTTATTCTGTGGTCGATTTTCTGTATTTGTTGATTTTTGATTCGTTACTATATTTTATTAGAATAAATAATTCACTGAAAAGTGATGGTTTGAACAATAATTTCAGGTATAAGCACACATTATTCCATTCCTAATTATGGAACAGTATTAATTAGATTATTTCCATTAGTCTCAATTTTAATTTTCTGTCATTTTACTTTCTTTTGAATTGTATGGATATTTAATAGTTTGTTTTGAATTCAGGGATTTCAGTTTTAAATTTTTAGATTGTTTAACTATTTAAGCAAATTTTTATCTGATTTGCATAAATATTAATATGTGTTTCAATGATTTTCTTAAATATTTAATCTTTTCTTTTCTATTAAAAATGTTGATTTATCGTTGGATATTCTTAGATTGTTATATGTTTGGTGTGATTTGTACTAATTACTTTTACACACACACACACACACACACACACACACATATATACACTGCTGGCCATTAAAATTGCACCACCCTGAAGAAAAGCAAATACAAAAACGATATTTATTGTACGCAAACAATATGGCAGGAAGACAAAATGATTGAATTTGCAAGCAGTTTGGGTTTTTACAGGGGTGAGAAATTAGTAAAAAAAGCTGCCACCACTGACATCTAAAACGGGGCATGGAGTTAAACTGGGCTGGGATGACAGAAACGGGCAACTCATTCCATGCTGCTTCAAGTCTATGCCACACATCATCAACCGTATTGGCTGTTGAGGGGTGGAAGGCCAGTCTCTTAGCAACCAAGACCAGATATTTTCTTTGGGTGATAGATCTAGAGACCGTGCAAGCCAAGGCAACAATCGAATCCCCTGTGTACCGAGGAAGGTCAAAACACGACAGGCAACATGTGGTTTTGCATTATCTTCTTGTAAGATGGCGTTTGGCAGGACTCGAAGACAGGGCACACCACTGGGCGTAAGATATCAGAAATGTACTGATCTACATTTTCAAATTAACATCGATCCGAACTAGAAATGAACATGTCATGCACCCATTTGCTACCCAAACCATCACACCAGGTGCAGGGCCCCTATGCCTATATTGAATGCAAACTGGCAACGAGTGATTCCCCTCAGAATCTCCACACACGTATTTGGCCATCATAATACTGCAAGCAGAACCAGAAATGGTCTGAAAAGACGACGGTGTGCCACTCCTGTATCCAGCTTAGTCGTTCGGCGCACCATAAGTCGCCGTCTCTTTCTATATTGCATTGTCAAAGGAAGCCGAAGTAATAGTCGCCGAGTTGACAGTTCACGCTGTTGCAAACGTCACCGAACCGGATACTGGGTGTGAGGCAAACATACCCATTTCCTGATTAATGGTCTATGACGTGGTTGTACGGTTTTGCAGGTTCTACCTCACAACATGTCTGTCCCCTCGGGCGTTAGTCATTAGAGGGCTTGGATATTATGCAGGCCATTCAGTATGACTCTCAGCAAATCGTTGATACCAAATTCGCATGACAGTGGTTAGATTTCGACAAGTACGACGGACAATATCTCGAAACGATAATCCACACGGTCGATAGGCAACGATCCGCCTCTATCGAATTCCGACACTTGCTGGTAAGCATTTTTTCTTCTTATTCCAAGCATAATACGATATTCTAAGCAAACTTCGACCTTACAAAGCACTTTCCACATGAGAAATCCATTACACAACTTTTCTTTCATGCAGTGCTTCAGATGCCGTTTCTCCCTCCTGTTTCGTCAAAATGTGTTGGAATACTAATCATTTGCACATCCTTGCCTCTTCTTTCTTTTATGTGATTTTGACTTTCGCCAGATTTCGTTACCTTGTTTTTGGCGCAACATAACCACATCTGGCTCTTGCGCCATTAAACTATTATCCCTCGCTTTGCCTTTGAAATTATTCTCTAACCAAATTTCTCCTTATCTATGAAACAAATGACCACATATTCGTCCGATTTCATTTAACTCCCCTCCTCCTCTTTTTAAATCCACCAATCATTCTTCCATTATCAAGTATCAGTACAGAAACTGTCCCCTATAATACCATTTTCTTGAACCTTTTATGTATATGTAATGATTTTCTTCTTCAAAATAATATCACTTATATATGAATTCAATACCGTCATTAAAACCCTCATACCTTCAAAACCGTACATTACACAATTTTGAATCAATGAAGCAACTTTTCATCAGAACTGGGCATCCCAATGATTCAACTTTCTAGATCAAAAATCGCATTTCATCAAAAATGTGAATCATACCATTTTTTGGTACAAATATCGGAACTTAGATCAAAAGCGTACACCACGCAGATTCTACCCCCATCTTGGAAACGGATGGATGAAATAGATGTCTATGTCGAGGGGGTGGGCATGCCTTCGTCTTTTTATCCGGCGTCTAGTTAGCCTTACCTTTGCGTTCAAAGATCGTCACCCCACTGACACGAAGGTTAAACAGGTGCGCAGGTGGGGGGACACGGGGCACGTCCACAGCAAATGACTTATGTACGACAGCGAATCTAAAGAATGCAATATTGCGCTTTCGTTTGTTTGCCACTTTACTCGACGTCGGAAAAAAAAAGACAGAGGAAAAAATAATAATTTTTTTGGTGGTTTCTACGAGCTCCCGCAAGGATGCCTTTTAAGAAATGGACATTTCTGACACCGTAGTAACTGAAATAAAGCTTTTCTGGTATTTAAGAACAATATTTTTCTCTAACGGCGAAATGATTAAAGTTAAACTTAGAGAAGACGTTTCATTTGTAAATCATAAGTTATGGTGTACTTTTGTTTAGTAAGTAAAACGATAAAATAAGAGAAATAGGCTTCCTGGATCTCTTAAATGAAGAAGAAGAAAAAAATGGTGTAGAGGAGGGCATTTTTGAGGGAGATCTCTAAAACATTATTGCATTTGCTTGTCTTTAATGATTTTGAACTCTCTCGAAGTAATATTGTGCCGTTAGGCTATACGAAATGTTCTCTTCTCTAGACTTAGGGACTTTATAATAGCTTGAATTGCATAAAATTACAATTTCTTCCCATCCAAAATGAAACGTGATTAGGTAAATTAGATGATGGTAGAAGTGAAGTGAAGTGAATTAAAGACAATGATATATAAATGAAATAGGATTGAAAAAAAAAATAAAGATAGAGGATAACGACTAGCAGATAAAGATTTATAAATCGGATTGAGGCACTTTATTTAGTTTCGTGGATTCCAGCGAATTCTGGTTCAAGTAATTAAGATGAAAATCGGCTGTTTTGTGTGAAGCTATTGAATTCAGAACGGGGGATTTTTTTTGGTAAGCTAAGATTTTATAGTTGAATCATAATCTATATATGATTGTAAGGGGCAAATTTTAATTGAAAGGGACAATTGCAGTTGAATTAATTTATGAAAGGCAGTCATCCCAATATGTTAAATATACGACAGTATTACAAGCGTATAAAAGGGATTTTTTTCAAATTTTGCAAAGCTGATTCGACTCACTGTGATGCAAATATTATTTCTTTTGACTATTCAAGAATATTTTTTTTTATTATTCTTGGCATATAAAGTTAATATTTAAGGTGCAAAAATGATTCCGTATTTATTAGTCTAACAAAATGCTTGATTATGATGTTTGTTGTCCTGAATGTGGAAATTTTTTAGCAAATAATTTTATTTTCATTTATTACATACAAATTATATTAATTTGTTATTTAACCCATTAAACTATACATTTCACGCTTCATTTAGTGATTTGAGTTTATTATTAAATCAAGAGCAAAAGTTAAAGTTAATGAGAGCTGTGTTGAAGAATGCAGTAGAAGATGGAAGTTTATTAACTTTTTTCAGAGTGAGAGTCTTCTTCTGAATCTTCTTAAAGAAAACTCTCCCTCTCTCTGAGTAAAAGTTTTCTTACAGTTCTCTTTCTAATCTTACAAGAAATATTACTTAAGCCCCTCTCCCCCCCCCCCTTTTTTTTTTCTTCTTGCCTTTATTCCATGACAGAAGGTTTTAAGAAAAAAAATTCTAAAAAATTTTCACGCCTTACTTTATTTGATAACACAATATTTTTACTATCTAGATGTAATTTGATTTGAGTCAATCAATTATTATATTGTTTTATAATAAAATTACTCTTTCGCATTAAAATTATTTTTTATTTTGTTCACACAAAGACTATTCAAGACAGAAGTCTATTCATCATTATTTTGAGATACCATGATCTGTTTCAAAAATATTTAGAATCAATATATCAATAATTTTATAGAAAGATTTCATTTTTAATTTAAGTGTTTTTCCTTCACTTTCTTCAAAAAATGTAATGCATTTTCAAATATAATTCTCTTAATTATCTTTAGAGGTATATTCCTAATAGTTCCATTTATTCTGTGTTACAGATACATTAAATTGTTTATTTCTCTAATTTTATGGAATCATAGAAAACTATATTAATTAAGGTAGAAAAATTTATTGAAAGTTCAACTGATTGAAAATGTTTTAATTTTCACACATGCAAACATTTTAAGCTTTAACATATTTAATGAGTTTCTATGATATTTTTATACTAAAGATCTAGTGATCATTAATATCTTCAAGATGCAGTGTTCTGCTTTTTTTTTCATCGATCCCAACATAATCATGTGTATTATAATATAATTCATTGAGTATTATATCAGTTTCAGTTAAGGTCATTAAATTTTCATGTGTCACGTTTAAATAAATCCATACGATCGGAATTATTTTTAACATAAAAGGAACTAACAAGTTTTTAAATTTGGAGTATTCCTGGAGATAAAAATAACATCTTCTTAGTTGTGCTATTATTTCTACAAGCAAGAAATTGAAGTTTTTAGCTTGTTTTCAGAAATAAAAAGCTTTTCTGTTTACAATCCAGGGACATAAATCAGAAATATCCACATTCAATATATTTGCACAAATCTGCTATTAACCTTTGCATCAGAAGATAGCATAAGCTGTAGTATTGTTTCACCTTTTCTGTAAATTCAATGGAACTTTTCACCACGTATTGTTTATTTATTATATCTTTATCAGAAAATATATATATATAAAAAAAAAGAAATATTCTTATCGAATTTGAAGTAATCTCTCCAACATGGAACTGCCCTTCCAGGAAAGGTCTATATTAAGGAAACACAGACCACTTTCTACTTCACTATGTGTATCACTTTATTTTATTCCATGTTTTTATCTCTTCGATGTAAGTTAATTTAAATTTGAAATACATTTTAAATCCAAAGACTTGTGATCAGTATTCTAATTTCTGCAAAATCTCTGTGGAATTTAATGCCATCTTAATGACTGCATATGGCTAATATGATTTATAGTTTCAGTAACAGAACCTTCACTGATCTTTTTGCTAAATTTCAAAAATCAAAATCATTGCTAGATTTATTTAGTAATTTTTTTTTCTTCGACATTTCGATTTAATGCACTCCCAAACTATCCTGAAATCCTTGGATAGCAAAATATTGAGAACCAGCGAATTAAATTTAATAAAGACAATTTATTAAACTTATTTCTCATTATGCATTGATAAAAATAATTATAAATAGTAGTCGAATAATGCAACGTGTTTTTCTGTTTGGTTCAGAGCTTATCAGTGAACAAATTTTTTTTCGGTCACGCATAACAACAAACGCGAAAACTTGTGCTTAACTAACAAATTTTAGAATCTTTGAGTCTGACTGCCACGCAAACCAAACCATATTATTATTGATTCAATACAATATCTGATCGAAGTAAATATGCGCGAATCATTACTTCGAGAGCCATTTTCAATATTTTAGTATAGGAATAACAATGAATAACAATCAATAATAAAAGATATTAGTTTGAAGTAAATAAATCAAGAATTTCCTAGAATCAGAATATGAGCATATCTAGAATTCCACATACCAAGAAGAAGTTCCCTTCTACGAGTGAAATCATAGTGTATACTTAAAAATATGATACACATTTTTGATGACGTGTATGATTGTGACGTTGGGTTATTCGCGATTTTCTCTTCACTAACCTTGGGGACAGTAATTGAGATTGATTGCAAAAATTAAGCAATTTCTTCCCAACCAAAATGAAACGTGATTATTCTAATAGAAGCAAGTAGAAATAAAGTGAAGTGAGCTAGATAAGAGAGTATATAAGCAAAGGGAAATTTTGAGGATAGAGGCCGAGGGGCACTAGCGCTGAGTATATGCCTTACCAGCGGTAGACGATATCAAGAGTTGCTACTGACGATAGTAATCGTAATGAAGTCAAGATACCAAGTCAACCTCAGTTGGAGAGTTTTTGGTAAGACACTGTTAATTCGGTATCGGTCGAATGGGTGAATCTATCTAGGGTGTTATTCAAGAGAGCACATATCCCTCAGACATTATACTGCAAGGCTATCGAATAAATAGTTGTGTGAGATTTGTCCTGTATTTTCTTTTGTAGGTTATTGACTTTTAGTGTTAGTTTTATTTAATTAAGTTATGGCACAAGAGTCGGGTCGAAGAGCAGCGTCACAAGATCACGTGGTATTGTAATAAGTAAGCCAACATTAGTGACTTAAGGGAACATAGTACCCTAAAAATGACTAAAATATCGAAAATAATTTTATTATCTTATTTTAATTATATGACTTTTTTTAATATATGTTCAAAATTTCATACCTCTAGTTAAATTATTTAGAGTGTTATTTAAATTATCTATTACAATATACTTAATCATTTCATTGACCTTCAAAACTTTAAAATGTTTTTCTTAGGTTTTCATTTTTCATGATGGTAATGTACTCAAAATGCAATTTTTTTTTGTAATCGATATAAAGCTTTGAAACTTTTTCGAGTTGTTTTGCATAATACATTTGAAAACTCTGAGAATAGAATAAGGATTTCGATAAATAGTTATTTTTTAAAACCATAAAATTATAGATATAACTTTTTTTTTTTTTACTGTTTTTCGTAGTGTCTGACTGAAAAAAAAAATTTAAAACTAATAGAAATAGTACAACAAAGCCAATGCATAGAATTGTGAGAACCCCTTCTAAGAAATTGAGAAAAAAATTGTTTGAAAATATAAAAATTTGTTGATGTAGTAGAAATTTTATGATGTGGAATATATTGAAAACAATTTAAAATTTTAAATAATTATTTGTTTGAAAATGATTTTTTTTTCTTTCTCAAATGCATAGATAATGTATTTTCAAATATGGTGAGTAAAAACTTTTTATACAATTATACAATTTAAAAAAGTTTCTCACAGTGTTCTCTGTCTTCTTAACCGCACCAAACACCTATGGCTCAGAATAGATATCATCTTCTGCCTTTCGATGTTGGGGGTAGCCGCGGTAGCTTAGTGGTCATGGTTGCGGGCTGACGTTGTTTCTATCGAGTCGCAGGTTCGAGGCTGATGCCAATAAAGACCCGCCGTGTAGCGAGGCGATGCGCATTAAACTCGTCGAAGCTCCGAGCTCTCCCGTTGTGGGGTGCGGAAGTTTGGAGTGAAACGTGCCAGCTCAGGTATCGTCCTCCAGACCAAGATTTGTTGACCGAGGCTCGAAATTGTGAGGTCCGTCGCTAATAGCCCGTGTGTTGCTTCTCAGTGCGACGTTAATACCTAGTCACATCATTTGAGACAATATGTATGAATTTTCTGTGTATTTTTTATACATGCATTCTTATGAATTTAAGATTAAGTAAATTTCTCATATTCTTGTTGCTCTGATATTTGTGTTATGATATGAGTTATATATAAAAGACAAGCCTAATTTGAGGTCGTTATAACTCTATGATTAACTTTGTGGTTTGCATAATATCTAATATCACGCACGCACACACATATATATGTATACTTTCATTATATTTTACTTATATCTGTTACTGTTATTACTGAATTGAATAAAAATTATGAGCCTTTGAATAATAAAATAGGCGTTATGAAATAGATACATTTCAAAATTAAAAAAAATTCCAGGATAATGCGGTTTTAATGGTTATCCTTTTATACATTCGTAGTACTAAAAAGTTATAACGAGCTTTAAACATTCACTCATAACGCTACAATATGAGCAGATATCTTTTTCATAAACGGAAAATATTTTCACACTTTCTTGTATAATCGCAGTGTCACGGATTTCATCATTCTAGGGTGGTCCTACACTAAGTGTGACGTGCCAGGTATTTAAGACCTCATCCTGTCTCTTAATTTCTCGATTCCCAAAAGCTTCATGGTTATTATTTATTCGAAAATAAAGGAGATCTACAAATTCTGGTTTATTCTAACCACATATATATTCCCCCCATCTGTTGTAAGAAGAATTGCATCATCAGTGCTCAACACGACTTAGGATAATAGGTCGTCACGGATGCCTTGTTATGAGTCGGCTGCGAATTTCTTAACAAGTGCAGTTCACTGGCAGAAGTATTTTTCATTGCTTTTTATTAGGGAGTAAGGCGGTTTAGAAGTTGTCTAGCAATGAGGGTGGTCGCAGGAGGTGCTAACTATGTTCTTTTCTTTAGCTTCCAAAATTTAGAAGGTGTTGCAGTTTTGTATTACTGGAGATCTGTGTCCTGTAATAAATGCATCCTTGTATTTATTTAGAGTTTTATCTACGTAAATGTTATATCTATAATCTATAAACGGATCCCTAAATGTAACATCATTTATCTCTTTAAACTCTTGAGAACAGAATTTCATTGTCAGAAATGAAGCAGCCAACTTCCAAATGTAAAATATGTTCCGTATTTAATAAATTTGTCACAGTACTATTTGGGCATTACTCAGTCATCGGAAGTGTTATGCATTAAGATTATATTCAATAAATCTTCAAAACTGATTGATTGAAGTTATGATTTGGAATGCTTAAAATAATGCTTTCATCGAGTTTATTATATAAAAGTTTAAAGTTTTGTCACATTCATTTTAAAACGGCATTATAATCCAGAATTTGCTTACATAATACATTCATATTTGTGTTACATAAATTAATTACATATTAAATCTTGTCGAGAAGGGGGTTTCCGTTCATCTCAAATTTACAGTGAGTGAGTGAGTGAAAATAGAGAATTATGACGTAAGAGCCAAATCTGGGCACGCAGTTGCGAACAGTGTGTATTTGTGATCACGGATACACACTGTTCGCAACTGCAACATTGGGAGAAAATGGGAAAAAGGCAAATATTGGTTGACAAGAAGGAAAAAAATTGAGAAGGAGCATCAAGGTATCCCGGGGACATGCTACCCATGTTAATCAAAAACAGTAAGTTCCGTGGGAGAGAAAAAGATTACTAGGATACCTTGAGATCATGATGCCAGTATTTACTTAAAGAAGGTAAACCCATGAGGGGAATCTACAATAAAACGATTCTCAGGTAATAAAATATCCTAGTCCATAAAATACCTTGAAGTAACCTTGGATAAAAAAAAACTCACTTTAAAACAACACACTACACAAATTGAAAAACAGTATGAAACCGTAGTACATGATATTTCCCCCTTATTGCGCGCAATTCTACATTAAGTAGACGTAATAAACTGCTTATCTATACTCTGATAATGAGACCTATCCTGACTTATGCCTGTCCTCACTGTGCAGACACAACTCTAGATTTACGAGAAAAATCACAATCAGTAACCTTATGCACAATAGTTAAAACTAACTGGTACATGAAATATACGGATATCAGAAAATCAATAAAATACCCCTCCCTCAAAACCTTCATTAAAAAACTTTCCAAAAAAATTCCTCATAAATATCGATACCTCCACCAACAGAACAATTCAAGCCATAGAAAAATACATCCCTAGCAGAAATAATCAACTACTACACAGACCTCGCGAAATATTACTGGATTAATTTCCCATATCGTATCTCTCAACACAAAATTTGCAGAAAAACTGAAAAACCACCCATCAAAGATAGCAACCATCACCATCAACCAATAGAAAACCACCCTCTCGTAAACACAAGAGAAGCCATTGTTCCTTCAAATCCACCAGACTGGACGTAAAAGCAGGATATTTCTACCAACGCAATGTTTAAATTTATTAATATTTTACGAAATAGCCTCATTTAATAACCTTGCCAATATATGATTTTTTCATGAAGCTTAAAATAAATAATTTCTAATTCCAAGAATGCAAAATAATATACTTCTTCCAACTCAAATAAACTTACCACTGATCACCTATAAAAATAAGTTATGAATCTATGAATCTACAAATTATCATATATTTAATTTTACAACCTTTTCAATAAAATCTTAACTATACAACTAAATCTATTTTCATAAGATATTATTTTAAATTTTAATTTTAATTAATTAAATATCAAGCATTGCTCGTTAACTTTCACGTTTCTGAAATTTTTTTACTTATGCCTATTATTATCTCTAACTCCTGGGTAAGTGTAATACCAAAGTTCTGGATGATCCTTTAAAAAAATAATAAAATTGAGGATTAAAGTTCGAGAGGGTTATGCATCCCAACAACTAGAATTCCGCATCTTCAGGTATTTAGATATGAAAAGAAGTCCCATGCCTTCGAATGTAACTTTAAAACACTTATATTGAATTGTTTTACTCTTATAATATTATTATCAATTGTAGTATTATTTAAATCTTATATATATATGGTATTTACTTTAGCAATATTTAATACACAGAGCTCTAATTTAAATTATGTCTTTTATGTTAAAAATATGTGTGTGTAATCCATGGTTTTTTAAAGAAATACATATCGGTCTTATTTATTAGTGTACGAATTATATGCAAAGAAAATCATTTAAGTGAGAAGATGAAGTTCATTTAAGCGAAAAATTGATAAATGTATAAGTCCTATTTAAGGATAAACATACATTTTAAGTTAAGTTTTGTTACCTCTGATAACATTTTATTCAATTTCATAGAAATATTTATTATCGTTAACAATAATACATAACATACTTACGTATATATCACCGTTAACGATAACAAATATTTCCTTATTATTTCGTGTACGCGTATGCCTGTTGGCGTAACTATATTCATCCTATTATGTTAAATATGTACTGAGATCTCCTTTTGTTTCTTAAATTTAAATTAATCTCGAGATTTAACAAAAATTTTGTTCTCAACAGAAAAAAAAATCTGAACATCGGATTGGTAAGCGGCCGGCAAGTATCAACAAATTAAAATAAATCTTTGGCATTTTAAATTTAATAGAACTTTATCCAGACAGGAAATTTATCTTTAGATCTGCAGGGTTACATTTAAAGTAATGAAATATAAATTAATAGTTTCGGTTTATACATTGAGTAAGCTTAAACTGATTACATCATTTGTCAGTCTCTTTTTTTCTTTCTTTTATATATTTGTCAGAAAATATTTCTTTTAGACATTTTAAATTAATTATTGATCGAAATATAAGGTCATTTATAATAAACATTTATGGGAGATCAAAGCAATGACAGATGTAACATTTACATTAAGTAACACACATTATTTTTAAATTTATATACTACAATTCATTATGCTTTCAACAATTTCTATTCGTGATAAGAGCTCATAGATATAAACAAAGAACCTTTCGATAATTTCTCCATCATTTTTTTTCATCTAATTCCTGCCCCAAGATTTGTAGATGGAAAAATTTCTAATGATATCGATAATCATGTCTTAAGTAGTTACTAAGGAAAAAAGTTTTTGAGCTCAAAATCATGATTCAATTCTCAGGATGTCTTTTTTATACTACCACCACCTAACATCTAAATTCCTCAAAGTGCAATAAAAACTATTATCTGTCGAAATCTGTGTCGTAGGGAAAGTTTATGTAACCTGAGTTCATTTTTTCAACCAACATGGTCACAGTTTTATATTTCCCTAAATATCCCCTCATCGAGCGTAAAAAAAGTCATAAACCAAACTCTGTTGGAATGTTAAAATGAACGTGATATTCCCTACTGAAATAAAGGGGGAATGGACAAGACAATGAAAGTATTTTCTAAGCAATTTTTTTTCTGCCCTCCTCCCACTTTAGATCATGCTTTATATTTATAGAGCGCAAAGTGAATTTGCCGCGTAAGGGACGTTCCATTGTAACGAGCGCGCTGGTACAAGCTCCGCTATGCACAACTAATGATTGTAAGGTCAAACGATCAAATGCCACAACCACAACCTACTCACCGCACGGTATTTTGACAGATCCAGTATGGATGTTTGGGATTTGTCTAGTGATAGTTCTTAAAGTGTGTAAAAAATGTAATACACTTTTCAGAGTTATTAGATAATTTGGACTGTATAAGGAATATATTCTAAATCACGATCTAGAACTTGTCTATCATTACTTTTTATATGAATTCTGAGCTTCGTACATTCAGAATCATAATTCCCTCGTATTCATGTTCATTAAAAATACATATTCTGTTCTGTTCTGTACTGTAAAGCCTTTTGGTGAATTACCTTGTATACACTGTTATTTGATAGGCCAAGATTTTCAAATCTTCCCCCTTAATTTTCTGTGTATCATTTAACCATTTATTTTTTAATTGTTTTTTCCTCTATGATTAATTAAAAAAATGAAGGAATATGAAATTTTGATAATTTCTTTAATTTCTTAAAGTTTTATTACCACGAGAAAATAATTACATTTATTCATTAAGCGCATTTTCTCGATATTCTCTATGTTATAAGGGGGGGGGAATGCATGTTTGCATGTTTATTAATTGCTACTAAATCAACAAATAATTGATCAGTGGAACATGAATTCATTTCTCCTGTAAAAAAAAGGAAAAAATTAGTTAAATACATTTAACTTTGTGCCAGAAAATGTACATGCTCTCTTATTTTAAGCAATTTATATTTATTTAGTAACGGATGATAATGAATTCATTTTTTCTGTTTTTAAGCAAGAATTTTTAACCATCATAATGATTCCCGATTCGTTGTTTTACAGTAATATATAAAATAGTACTTGAAATTTGATGTTGTGATTATCCTGTTGTATTAGACAGACATACCTAAATGTCATGTTCTCGGACAATGAAACAACTATTTTAAAATAACACAGGTGAAAAACGAGTTTTTTGAACATGGGTTTTCTTTCAAACTTCACACTTTGCGGAGCAAAAGGGAACTTTGAGTCAAATTGAATTTATTCAATAATTAATTTTAATAATTTATTTTATCATTTGACGTTTATTAAATTTATCATCTAAAATAAATACGTGTAAAACTTTTTAGCTCATTTAAGCTACATGTAATTAAAATTAAAGCAAATGATAAATTATCAAACGACGGGTTTGGAGACCATTTGGCGAGAAACTTGGCTTAAAATTTAATTCCTTAACTAATTGGTTTTAATCATTTGATTTTTATTAGTTATGATTAAACTATCGTATTGTCCTCCAAAAAAATCGTGTATAGATAATTTCAACTCAATTGAGCGCTTTAAAATGTGAGAAAAGAGCATTTAAAGTTTTGAACCAGACAAAGTTGCAATGTGAGTTAAAGAAAACCCATTAATTAGATCTCGTTGAGATCAAATGATTAGCAAATTCAATTTCACGTAATGTTAAAAGTAGGAATGAATATAAATAGTTTCATTTAATTTAATCAAGAAAAAATACATTTGGGCACACAGTTATCAAGATTTCTCGTTGTTTTTTTTTTTTTTTTTTTTTTTTTTAATATAACACACGAGAGTTGTTGAAGTAGTTTAAAATAAATAAATTATCTTAAACTAAATGGGGATCATAATAAGTATTCTAAGTTTTTGCAGATGTAAAACACGAGAATACTATTTATGATTGATTCATGATAGCTGACATTGATAAATAGGAAACCATGCATTGAATATCTTATATTACTTCAATTCATTGCAACGTATTACCTTCGGGTCATATAGGAAAAAAGCAAAAATAAAAGTTGAAAGATTCTAAGAATAACATTGCAAAATAATTTCGAATGATAAAGGAGCGAGTGCATGATTTTAAATATTCATGATCATTTTTAAATACACGTGTTTGTTTAATCTTATTGAAGAAATTGACAGTAACACACGACTGAATTGCGCAATCCTCCTTAATACTATCCCGGAGGTATGTAATCATTTCTTCGCACTAAAATATTTATTTCAATGCTTTTGTGATAGAAGCAACTGATTACGAGTGAATTAGCATGAATGAAAAACATTTGATGTATTTGTGTGTGTGTGTCATAAACACCTGGAAAAGGGCATGCACTTTTCAAAAAGGTTAACTTAATTTGAATATATGTGATGAGTTTTGAATATCTTATGTGAAGAGAACATATTTGGTATTTTCTTTAAATTCCTTTAACTTCATGTTAAAAGCTCATTGTTTATTTCAAGTAAACACATTCTTTTTTTCTTTATATGACAGAAGTTTTCCTTCTGCCATCTTTTCATTTAAATGATGAGCATTATTTACTCTTTTTTCTTATATGCTTTTATTGAAGACTGGAGATCTTAACTACGCATTAATAAGTATAAGTTAGAGATAATGATGATACAAAAATTTTATAGTTACAATAAAAAAGGTGGAGCAGCCTGAAACAGTCAAAGAAGATAAGGTAAAACCATTCTTCCCCGTAAAATTGGTTTAACAGAAAATCGTTTATGTATATTTAAAAAAAAAAAAAACATATATCTGTAGTGAAAAAAATAAGTTCAACATAATGACTAAAGCGCTATCTTCTGCGACATGTAATAAAACAAATAAAACAATATCACGCTATAAAATCAGTGAATGTATTATTTCCATAGATTTATGTTACATATATATATATATATATATATATATATATATATATATGGCTGATGGCACCATATTCATCTTCTTGGGAGCAAATTCTAGCAATGCAATCCATTGTTTCGATTGCTGATTGGTTCCTAGTATATAATGATGAATACAGGTCTAATCGATGATAACATATCGAAGCGGCAAGAATCAAAACTGATCTAAGAATCTGTGTTAAATTCTTTTCGTGTCGTTTATCAAATGACATCATACAATCGCAACACCAACTTACCTTAACAACGCCATGTATCTTAAAAACGTGTACACTTGTGTATATACATACTTACATAAATATATATATAATAATAATAATATTAATAATATAAGGATCGTTCAATAAGTCCTTAGAAATTCTAAGAGATAGTGTTCGTAGCATCGAAAATGGTTTATTCATAATATCATCATGACTCACTAAACAACTGTTTGTCTAGCTACTCGTATTCGTCATCATGATGCCTTTTGTACCTCAAAGATTCTTCGTCATAACTTTTCTGGCCGATGAAATTATCCTCGCCTTCATTGGAGCAGATTCATCGGAAGCAACCCATTGTTTTGAATGTTGCTTGGTTTCTAGTGTATAACGATGAATCCATTTATCATCGACGGTGACAACTCAACGCGGTAGCAAACAAATTTTGATATGGCAGCAAATGACTACAAAATGAAAACTAATTTATGAATCAATGTCACATTTGCTTTGACTTTGTTTAGTAGATGGTGACACTCATTGGTATCAACAATTTATCTTAATTATTCCATCTGTCTTCAAAAATACAAGCACTTTCTAGCCAACCTCGTATAATATAATCATAATTTTAAGGAATTTTTAATTTAGTTTCATGCCAAATTTCTGAAACTATAGTATTTCTTATAGAATCTAATATATTAATAATTATTTATGTGATTTTTAGTTCGAGATTAAAAGTAACCCATTTAACTGGAGGGAATCTAAATTAAAAATATGACACTAAGATGTTTCAACATGCATCATAGTTTTTGATTTGTATAAAGAATTATTTACTACAAAATGAAATTCTAAAAATTTCAAAGTCCTTGATCAGGAGAACTCAGTTTTGCAACCCAAATATCATTTCAGTTATGTAGATCACATAGTTGATTTACGGCAAAAACTGCCTTTATGTTTCCAATAAGCAAAATTTCTTGAAGCTAACCAATTACAACAATTATTTATTTCCAAACTAAACTAATCTTTAGAATATAAAGACAGCTTTAAGCAATCCTTTTTAAAATTATCTAATATTTTGAAAATTCTGATATAAATAAATGAAAGATAATAAAAAAAATTACTCATTAATATATTCCCATTAAATTTTTAACTATTGTGGAATAAAAAAACACATACACAACTGGAATTAATAATCAAATTCTCTTGCAATAAAATGTTTGACATAAAGTGTGTTTTATTTTCGAGTCAATGCATAATTTATTTAAAAATTTCTAAGATTCATTTTTAGTACATTCAAGCATAGTCTTAGAACATACTGAAAATTTTCTTTGTAAAATAATAACGCAGATTGTGTCTACGAAAAACTAATTCCAGGATTTTGATTACAATAAAATATTTAGCAACGAATTTTAAACGCAAATACAATTTTTAAATTATAATGCTCACGAAATGTAATAAGTTAATCAATACACTTCTCATTTAATATTAATTTATATTAATTAAACAAGAATAAATGCCAACTACCCTGATTACGTTTTTTGAATGTTTTGCTGGAATTTCTTTAGTGAAAGCATCGCTACCTTGAAAAGTATATCAGTATAAAATTTATTTGATTACAAACATTAGATTTTAATTTAAATACTTTTGAATTTTAACTTTCAGTGATTTAAGCCTGGAATATACAGTCTCATATTCACTGATCATAAGCTTTGGATTTCAGTCCATTATTCATTGATTAGAAGCCATGAACAGACGGTCCGATATTCATTGGTTATAAGTCTCTTGACTATAGGTTCCTGTATTGGTTGATTATAAACCTTGAACATACAGTCCATTAATCATAGATTATAAGCTTTGATCATACAGTTCAATATTCATTGATTATAAGCTCTTAGATCATACAGTTCAATATTCATTGATTATAAGCTCTTAGAACATACAGTCCAATATTCATTTTTCATCACTTGACTGAGGTTCAAAATTACGAGGTCCGTCGCCAATAGCTCTCGTGTTGCTTCTAGTGTGACGTTAATAAAAACTAAAAAAAAAAAAAAAAAAAAACCCCAAAAACCAAACCAATATTCATTGATTATACAGCTCAAAATTCATTGATTATAAGCTCTTAGAACATACAATCCAATATTCATTGATTATAAGATCTTAAAACATACAGTCCAATATTCATTGATTATAAGCTCTTAAAACATACAGTCCAATATTCATTGATTATAAGCCTTGAACACAAAATCAAATGCAACTTCAAATAAAATAAGAGAGAGAGAGAAAAAAAACTTGCATCATCGTACTATTTCTCTTTAATGTAGCTGAAGTTCAAAAGCCGGATCATTTGTTAAATTTCGTTCTACAATAGGGCCCCCTCATGAACTGAAGAAGAAGAACGCAAGCCATACACACAATTTGTTCGAAGACAGGAAAATAATGCATGGCTTCAGATTACTACGACGACAGGCATTTTATACGACAATCATAAAGTTCTTCCTATTGTTCGGCCGAGTCCGTCGTATGCTATTAGTTTATCTTTGCTGTCCGCATGAACGTTTTAGGGAAATAAAGATTCAACAACCTAAAAGTATGCAGTCCCTTTCAAAAGGATGTCGGGGGGTGACTTCCAGAGTTGGTCTTTTGTAGATATTTACGATGGAAAGGGGATTCCGGTTGTAGGTTGGATACTTGCGCGATGGATGATGTGAGGTATCAAGAAATTGTGGATCAGTGATAATGGTGTAAAACCAATGCGATGCTGGTTGTTTGCTGCTATCACCGTCATCTTCGCGGGGGTTACCACACTTTTTGCGATCAATTTTATGACCATCTTTCGGAATAATGCTGCTTATCTGTCAGATGAGACTTCTGATAGACAGTGTTTATGCTAAAGTGCCACCTTTTTGTCGTTACCGAAAAAAATATTTTGTTTTATTGCCATAGTAGTTTACTGGAGGATGCGAAGTAAAATGGTCCAAGATATGGACTAGATAGGGAATCCCGGATATGATTTTGGGAATAAGAACGATAAGCCAGTATTAAGGAGTTTTCGTCGATTCATTATTTCAAAGATATCGAAAATATCTCGGAAAATATACTGAAGTTGGATACGAAGTAAAATGGTCCACGATATGGACTAAACAGGGAATCCCAGATATCATTTTGGGAATCAGAATGATATGCCAGTACTAAGGAGCTTTTATTGATTCATTATTTCGAGAGATCGAAAATATTCCAATGGTGCAAAGTGAAATCAATTATTCAAATTAAAAAGGCATAAAAAAATGCAGGAAAAAGAAATTGTGGCCTCTTGTAAATGTGGAAATGCTACATCTTCATAAGATAAAACTTTTTCTAATAAACTGTTTTCCTCACATCTTAGTAGATATAAGAACAGAATATCTTCTTTCCTTTTTATTATCATTATATTATAAATCATTTATTTACCACAAAATAAATAATAGAAATTATTTTGTGTATATTTAATTTGGGTGGATAGATTGGTGGTTTTTACTAAGGATGACCTTACAAGAAACAAGTGGACTATTGGCAACGGACCTCATAATTTTGAACCTCGGTTGAGTTACGAGCATAACACCTAAGCTGGCAGACTTTTTTCCAATTTTCCACATCATCCCTTTACGAGGGGATTGAACCTCGACAGATTTAATTTGCATCATCTTCATTACACACGGCGGGTCTTTAATGATATCTTTATCAAGACTCGACATATAATACGGGAGACAAGTTCTCAAACAAACAAATATCAGTATATTTAAATTACAAATTAAATGCATATCCATTCTAAGAAATGTTACACAAAGATAAAGAAAATCATAATATTTCATCTAACATTTTTTCTACACCTAATTAAAAACAGTAAAATCAGATTAGTAATATAATAAAATAAATTGTGATTTATGCATATAATTACGGTAAAACAACACTCATTCTGGAGTAATAACTTCCAATGAAACATATTCAACTAATTCTGAAAATTACTTGTAGTGTTTTTCAGTCTCAGAAATTAATCTTTTAATCTTGTGAACTGGAGTTCCTTAACATACAACACTTGTGTTGAAAATCCCAAATCGAATAAATGCTCTCGTGGGTAAGCAGAAACATAGAAAATAAACAAAAAAACCAAATTATATATATATATATATATATATATATATATATATATATATATATATATATATATATGATTTCACTTAAATCTAATTTCTTAATTTATTCAATGCTTTAATTATGACAGTTAAGAGTTTATCTTTATTTCCTGAAACCATTCCAATTTAGAATTAATTTATGTAATCACGCGCTCTTGCATCTGCTCAGTCAGCTGTTCAAACGTATCCAAATCCGTAGGGATAATCAAGACTAGACTTTCTACCTGCAGCTAAAATACCTAAAGATCCCTCCATTAAATATCACGTGATCTGAAGAAATCATTGTATATAATTTCCAAGCAAAGAAAATTCCCTGCTTTTTCACTTCAGCTACTATGGCGGAACCATCCATCTGGCTTCCGCAAATTTTCCTCATTTGATTCACGAAATCGACTGTGAAAGTAGATTGCTCTGCGTCCACCACTATCTCCATGCAATTGCTTCTCTCTCGTGTTAAATTTATAATGGTATAATTTCAAGATTTTCCTAGTGTCTTCATTATGCACAACGAGTGGAAACAGTTTTTAAAATGGACAATAGTTATTGCTTAAGAAATAATTAATTCCTTTTCACAACTTCAATTCTTAATAAGACACATACGTATGAAGTATGTATCTTGAATCTTGTTATCGAAACATGAGCTTGATGAATGTAGAATACTGAAATTTAACTTTAAATTTTAATAAAATGTTTTTAGAGTTCCAAAAACGGTTAAAAAAAGAATTGCGTTTAATAATCTACTCCACAAAAATTCCTTTTGTTATATTTGTACATAATGCAAACCATAACATATAACAATCTAAGAATATATATCGAACACTAAATCAGAACTATTAATAGAAAAAACTAATATTCAAGGAAACCATTGAAAACAAATTAATATTTATCAAATCAGATAAAATTCTACTTAAATAATTAAATAATCTAAAATCCCAAAAATCAAAAATTCAAAAACAAACTATTAAAGAAACAAACATTTTAAAAGAAAGCAAAGTGATAGAAAAGCAAAATTTAGAATAATGGAAGTAATATAATTAATACTGTTCCATACTTTTGAAGGGAATGTGTGTTTATACAGGTAATTACTGATCAAACCATCACAGTTCAGTGAATTTCATTGTAAAAATATATAGCAACGAACCAAAAATCAGCAATATATATATATATATATATATATATATATATATATATACAGGCAGACACATACATACATACATACACTCACTCGCGTTGTCAACAGTTCGTTAATCCTAAGTCAAAATAAAGAAATAGGATCGTTTGAGCGAGGATAAATAAAGACAGCCCCCCTTCCATTTTTTTTTATTTAATTCAAGAAAGAAATGATAGCATTTATATTTTATTCCCGATCTGCTTTTAAAAAGCATAGAATTCCGACAAGAAAAGAGATGTTTTACATCTCTCTCTCTCTCTCTCTCTCTCTCCTTTTTTGAAGGAGCTCTTAATGGACCTCAGGAAGAGAAGTGTACTTATTTAAAATAACAAGCAAAAGAGAAGTAATTCCTTTTTTATTTATGGTAAATATTTCTTATTTAAAGACTTGCGGTTTAAAAGTTCTGTCATTGCAATAATTGTTATTATTCGCAGTATCTCATAGGTCCCTAATATACGAAATGATCATAACCAAATCTCGTATTTCAATTCAAAACTCCAAATAGTTTTAAATATCAAGTAAAAAATGTGCATCAAGAGATTTACTCATTCATATTCCAAAAGTAAAAGCACAATTGATTTAGAAAAATTTAATTTACCCAAATGAATTTTAAAAAAATCCCCACTGCCTATTTTTTTTAAATATGAATTATTTTTATAGCAGAATTACTAGGTAGTGACGGAATATTGAAAATTCAACTCGCCTTAAATCGTATTACTGAATGCAGTTTTCAAAATAATGAGAAATAATCTCAATCGCGGAACTCAATCTTAAATAAATATCTACTCATAATTGTTATGTAATACAGTCTTAAGCAAGCAAATTACTTTAGATTGATGGAAGGGCAAATGTCATTTCAAATTAAAGTTTTCT
>BMAW01016158.1:335131-431001 GCA_019974015.1 Nephila pilipes
CTTTAGATTGATGGAAGGGCAAATGTCATTTCAAATTAAAGTTTTCTAATGCTTCATTTGTTTTAGCAAAAGATGGTTCTCACATTACTCTCCTAAGTGCCTTCCTTCACGAAGAACTTTGAACTGTATAAAAACATCTCCTAATTAAGTTGTTAAGGTCGAAATCGGCTGCCCTAATTATATCTTTCGGATGAATATTGACACCTCTTGTGTGGTTCGAATTGAAGATGGGAGTGTCTAAGACTTGCTCTTACCCTCTTAGTTTAATTACCGGAAAAGCCGATTCCCTTACCACTATTATAGGTTTGTCTCATTTGTCGCTGCTTAAATATTTAATCATACACTTGGCGAAAAAAATTAACCAGTAATGAGTATCAGAGCTTTTTCTTTGTATAAATCCATTAATAAAAATTAGGAGAAAAAAAATTCTCAAAAGAATGAAAATTGAGTAATAGAATCTTGTTTGGTGACAATATTAAATTGAATTTGGAAAACTGTTAGAATCTAATTCCCCCCCCCCCTACTTAGCGAAAAACTTCCATGCGAAATATATTGGTATTTTAATTATTTTTTTTAAACATAAATATAGAATCTTCATTGACATGTATTGTGATTATCAAATTAAGCAATTCTTGAAAATTAAAGAAAAAATTAATATATTTTGTAATCGATATTAAACACATAAGAATTTTAAATACTTAAGAGTTACAAAAAAAAGATGATATAAAATTTAGGAGGAGAAAAATTACGTAAAAGTTAACTGCATGCATGCATTTTGTAATATAACTAACAATAGGCTATGTTATATATCTGTCTATACGAGCAGTAGCCTAAGTTTATAACATTTTTTTTTTCACAGATTGCTATTTTTAATGCTTTTTATAACATCGAATACATACTTTGCAAATGCTGAAACTTTTGTAATAGTTTATTAACATCACACTGAGAAACAACGCGAGGGTTATTATCGATGGATCTCGTAATTTTGAGGCTCTATCAAGTGACGTGGACGAGGTGGTCTCTGCGTTTCCAAACGGTCACACCACTCTAGTGGGAGGACTTGAAACCTCGGCCAGATTTAACGTGTATCAGAGCCCCGCTACACAGCGAATCCTTAGTGAAATTAGGGCTCCAACCTATGACTCGATGAAAACAACGACGGCCGTGAATCCACGACCTTGATCACTCGAGTACCGCGACCACGCGGAAGCTTTGAACAGAGAAATATTAATTACTTGATGCAAATTCATGTAGAAAAACTAAATAATGAAACTATGAATTTAAAAGGCTCCATCAAGAATCGATGTGTTTGCAGAAATTCATTATTAAAAATGCTGAGAATACAAACTTAATGTTGGAAAAATCATGCTAAAAGAAAGGTACAGTGAAATTCAGATTGCTCGAATTGCCTGATTTATAAGTTATATACATAGATAAGTACAAGTGAACTTAAAACATATTATAGCGCTTAAAAATCTGTAACTTGTTTATTTTGTTTTGGTTTTATAAAAGTCGCACTAGAAGCAACACGAGGGCTATTGCCGACAGACCTGGTAATTTTGAACCTTGGTCAAGTAACGCGAACGACACCTGAGCTTGCACCCCCACTCCTAACTTCCATACCACGCCAACGGGAGGACATTGGGGTCCCTACAGATTAACGCGCATCAGCCCCGTCTACACGGCGAGTCTTTTGTGGCATCAATGATCAAACCCGAAACTCGACGAAAACCGCCGGCTGCGAGTTCTCGGCCTTGACCACTAGGCTACCGCGGCCAAAAATTTGTAGCAAGAATATTGTAGTTAATGGCTCATATCATAGTTGTGGTTTTGAAAATCCCTTAAAATCTCAAGTGTAGAGATGAACAGCACACACAATCAGAAAGACAATTAAAAATTTGACGAAGAATTATTAGAAAGTTATTTATATTAAATTATTAACTAATCGGATGAATGTTGAAAAATATATTTAAAATTTTTTGTGCACGTTATGCTTTAAAATCTATTGTTGTTGACCATGATAAAATCTATCAAGTGTTTCATGGTTAAACATAGTTGAATTCGTCACTTGGTGATTGGATTGAATTTAACTACCCAACAAACAAATCTCGATCAGTAATAGATTTATTGTGTCAGAAAACTAAAGTTTCATAAATTGAATAACAGAAATTATTAGCATAAATACTAAGAAAAAAAAATTTAATAATAATATGGATTAAAAATTTTACAGTTGTAATGACATACAGAGACAACATTAATTTTCTTCTCTATTATTAGATTTAATGTTAAGGACCAGTATTATTGAATATTGTACAAAAAAATTAAAAATAATCATACAATTAATAAAATGTACTTTATTCATATCTTATAAATAACCGATTAGCATGTGAAAAGGATAAAAATGGATAGCACTATTAAGTTTTAAGCAAAAGTATTTCGATATTTCTTATATCTGTCAGTTGAAAATGTTGTAATCCATGTATCATATTTTTAAATGACAGTCTTCAATTCCATTTCTATACAGGCTATCTTCTAAACAAAACAAAACTATCCGGATCATTAATTTGAAATAAGGAACCCTATAAAGAAAACAGTCGGGATTTTAACCACCTCGCTATTTCACAAGTTCCTCTCTCCAATCACTTGAACGCGACTCTGTTTCTGTACATCATGTTTCACTTGACTCTTGGAGGAAGCAGGGTTGATAGTTATGGGTATTATAAGGAACTCTGGTACATCAAAAGGCCATCATGGGTGGGCTGAAGTAGCTACCACACAAGCACTTAGGTCTTCCCTGTAAAATTCTTAATTAGAGGTCCACAGCAAAAAGGCCGCTGCAGGCCTGCCAAAAGACGTGCTACGCTTTTTAATCGACTTTAGTAATTAACAGCAGCCCAATGGAGACGTCAAGGTTAGATTGTTGAGGTGCTGAATCGATCTCCAATTATTCTTCACTTCTAGTCTTGGCAGACCGCGACTTGTAGGTTTGACAAACTACTTTTACAAATGATGATCCCCAGAGGTAATGAACCAGGTTCGTTGTAGGAAATCGGGCCTAGATAAATGGTATGAGTCACGAATCTAAACATTGAGTTACACTTTGTCTTCCTAATTTTTTACCCTTGATAGGAAGAAACGAGCAAATAATTAACTGTCAACAAAAGACATGGAAGGTTTATTTCGATATGATGAAATAAATTCACCTGTTTTTAGGAGTATTGGGATATTTTTTCTTCGTTTCTTTTCCAGTCCTTATTATTTTCTTTTTTTTTTTATAGCTACAATGCGTTTTTAAATCTTAAGGTGTGGTGGGAAAGTATTTTAACCATTTGTTATATTGGTCTGTGACATATTTTTTGAAATAGTTTTATATACGAGTCAATGGAAGATAAGTGTTAAGGAAAGAATGATTTTTTTTTTATTTAATGGAAAGCTCTGTCCATGAGAATTCTATGAGAAAAGACTTTTGTAAAAAGGGAATAGAGCTTTTTTTTACTTATTTTTCTTCCGTTTATTCAAATGTATGAGCTAATATTATGAATGCAGCAACTGCTTAGTTATAATTCCAGAGGACATTCATTTAACATAATTATTTTTTGAAAAAACATTTACGAGAAATTAAATTCCATAACAAAAAAAAATTATATAAAATGAGTCTGTTTCAAAACTTGAGCTATCTAATTTAATTAAATAAATTAAACAGTAGGTACTTTGACAGCTTAGTAAGTAAAATACTGATTGAATACTTTATTGATACATTGGAGTGAGTGATGGTAGAATCTAATAGCGCAAGAGCCAGATGTGGCTATGCTGCGTCTAACAAGGCGTATTTACGATTTAAAAGTTTGAAAAAAGGAAAGAAAGATGAAATTTGGTTGACAAGAAGAAGGCGCTTGAAGACGGAGAAGGATTGCTAGGATATCCCGGGGGCGTGCCACCTGTATTTGCCAAAGACAATAAACCTAATAAACCTTATGGGAGATAAAAAGGGTACTTCGGGGTCATGATGCCCGTACTTACCTGAAGAAGGTAAATCCCTAGGGGGGATTGACATATTGGAATATACAACAGGTTTGGTTTGATATTTGAATTAACGTGGCATTCGAAACTACTCCGGAGGGGGGGGGAGAGAAGAGTGGTAAAAACGATTTTGATCCGCGGTTAAATGAAGAGGATAACACCTAATCTGGTTTATTTTTCTCCCGGATTCAAAAACAAGCCACGTGAGAATTTTGAGGTTGAGTAGCACTGGCATGCAGCAAAACACATTACTCTCTCCTATGAACCTTTAGTGGAATCAGGACTTGAATGTGCAAGAGAACTTGGACATCCTCCGCTACGAAACTTATGATCCTGACCGCTCGACCACCATGGCTTTGAATTAAAAGTAGTTGAGTAACACATTTTTAGTTGCCTACTTTGTTATTGTACTATTTATTTTCACTAAGCTTCAGATCTTTCGATTTGAAGGAATCTTATACAGCACACACAGAGAGAGACAGCATACACGTCTCTCTAAGTAATATTAATTAAAGTTATGTTCCTAATGAAAGAAAACTAAAAGTTTCTAAGTTGTTAAATTGGCCACGGCAAACTAGTGGTCATGTTCGCGAGCTCGCGGCAGGCGATTTAGTCGAGACGGGAGTTCGATTCTTGATGCCTCTAAAGACCCGCCGCGTAGCCGGGGCTGATGCATTTCAATTTGTGGAGGACCAAAGTCCTCCCGAGGAGTAATGTGAAAGTTAGGAGAGGGGGTTCCAGCTTAGGTATCGTCCTCGTCACTTGACCGAGGCAAAAAATTAAGGGGTCCGTCATCAATAGCCCTCGTGTTGTTTCTAGTGTGGCGTTAATAAAACCAAACCAATCTATGTTGTCAAAAGCGAAAAAAAAAATCTCGCTCAGAAAATGAAGTCATAAACTTCAAAAGGCACCAAAACGTGGTTATTTCTATGTACAGAGTTTCGTACTCTATTCAAGTTCCCAGAATGACGGTGTCCTGGCTGGAGTTTGAGTAGTACATATTTCGCCGACCGGGGGTGGGGCATTTTGGCAACTTCTTGAGAGTTTAGTACTGCTTGTTGAGTTAATAAGAAAGATTCTGTCCGCTCAAAAGGAATTTATCGCAGAAGCTGTTTTGGACTGTTTTTTGCAGCTAGACGACACCTGAGCTGGCACCTCCCTCTCCTAATTTCAACACTTAACAAATGAGAGGACTTTAAGCCTCTACAAATTTAATGTGCGTCAGGCCCGGTTTCACGGTGGGTCTTTAGCGGCATCAAGGATCATATCCCCTACTCGATGAAAGCCGCTGGCCACGAGTCCGCGATCATGATCACAAGGCTACCACGGCCACAATAAGTAAGGCAAAGGAAACTTAATAAGTATTGGAGACATTGTATGATAGTTGATATGTTACTTGGCGTATTGCATTATTGATGACCATAAATTCATTACTAACAAGGAAGTGGCCGCGGTAGCCTAGTAGTCATGGTAGCGGACTCGTGGCCAGCGGTTTTCGTCGAGCCGTAGGTTTGAGCCTTGAAGCCACTAAACACCCGCCTTGTAGCCGGGGTTAATGTATGCTAAGTCTGTTGAGGCCCAAAGTCCTCCAATTGGTGTGGAAATTAGGATGGGGGTTGTCAGCTCAAGTGACGTCCTTGTCACTTCATCGAGATTCAAAATTACGAGGTCCGTCGACAATAGCCCTCGTATTGCTTCTATTGTAACATTAAAAAAACAAATACTTACAAGAAGATTGAAATGTTTAAATATTTTTGCAAACAACAAGCTATTATGATACGCGAATATAATAATTCTCCTATTATCTCTGTTCACCATCTACACCGTAAGAAGTAAAATATTTTCCTCATAATTCTACTTAAAAAAGGAGTATAGTTGCGAAATTTTAAAAAAAAAAAAAAAAAAAAATATCGTTTGTAACAAATCAACAAAAGAAACATTTTATTTCTGGATCTATTTTTACTGCATTATTTGGAGAGATATGGTTTGGTTTTATTAACGTCGCACTAGAAGCAACACGAGGGATATTGGCAATGGTCCTCGTAATTTCGAACCTCAGTCAATTGACGAGGACAACACCTGATCTGGCACCCCCCTCTCCTAACTTCCATACCACGCCTTGGGAGGATTTTGGGCCTCGACTGATTTAACGTGCATCAACCCCGGCTACACGGCGGGTCTTTAGCGGCATCAAGGCTCGAACCCACGACTCAACGGAAATCGTTGGCTGCGAGTCCGATGCTCTAACCACTAGGCTACCGTGGCCACCCATGGAGAGAGAAATTGTCATTTATTTTATGAATACCTTTTAGTTTATCTGTTCTTTTCTGTGAAAGATGATTTTTGACGTAAAGCACATGTTTAAAAATTTAACGAACGGATGCTGAACTTCGCATGAGAATGTATGCCCCAGAATATTTAAATACAAGCTTTAATTACGATAACAATAAATAAAGAGAAAATAAGTAATCAAATTATTTACTGATTATAACACATTCAGCTATTTAACGTACTTAACATATTTTACTGAGTATAAATTTATCGATCGTTTTCTAAGTTGTAAAATAATGTTACTGCCTGACAATACGTTGTAAGAGACAGAACATAAAGCAATATTCTCCATGAGTTTTTTCAAATATATTTCTATATTAACAAAAAAAAGACTAATACATTCGTTAACATTTTTGATTCATATTTATGTTAATTTTGTGATGGATCCTTTTTAAATGCTTGCCTCAATTTTCATAAAAAGTTAATGTTTTTTTAAATAAATATATTACTTTAAAATAAAATAACAATAAGGCATTAGAGAATCGCTTGAAATTCGAACAGAAAATTTTCTCACTACGTTAATTTTAACAAGGCTAATTTTCAATCAAAAACCAAGAGGATAAAATTAAGAGGAATTAAAAGACATAAAATGTAATGGAGATAAAAATCTTAATTAAGCACTAATACATTTTTAAATAGCAGATGAAATTTTTTGATTCCTTCTTGGGAACAATGAATTTTATGAAATTGCATGAGAAATTCTTGTGAGTATTGTTTTATAGTAAAAACCTTTAATAACATATGCGTGTGAGTGAGTGTGTGAATGTAAAGTTTACTGGCGCAAGAGCCAGATATGGCTATGCTGCGCCAAACAAGATTAAACTGTGGTCTAGACGTGAAGTTGAAAAATAGATAAATGGTTAACAAGAAGGAGGGTCGAAATAATAACATGTGCACTCATCGTGTATATGTTGAGGGGCTACACACAGAAAGAAGCAAGGAAAGAGAATGCAAATTAAGATATTGTTTCGTTTCTATTTGATATGTAAATAATTAACGTGTCAGCCGTATCGGCCCCGATGATGTCTGCAAACATATGAAATAACGGACCATTAAGGACTCTTTAGAAGGTTTTCTCACAGTGATTCCAACTCTCTAAATTTTGATTCTAACTATTATCTTTGGGTTTAATTTATCATTTTGAAAGGATTTGGGAAGAGGACAGCCATTTGAACAGTTGGACGCCTTTGAAAAAGGGCTACATCATAGGACTGCATGAAGGTGGATGGTAATTCCGTAGCATTGCGCGTCATATCGGTGGTGCTGATGTTAGTTTTACGCTACAGGCAGAATTGGGTACTAGGAAGATATCGCTCTCGACAAGTAGGCTCTGGGAGAGCTGCATGGATTACAACTGGGGTAGACCATGTAGCTCTCCCAGAGCCTACTTATCCTGCAAGAGCAAAGCCCACCTACTCAAACAATTTCGCATATTATGTGAAACGGTATGACTTCTCTGTATCATCCTAGTGACAATACCATTAGCAGACGGTTACATGCTTCTGGATTACTTGGACGAGAACATTACGGAGATTGCTCCTAACACCACAGCAACGTTGCTAGAGACTGCAATGTGCTACCACGAAAGAGAAACATGAAACTTCGCTTAATGGCAGAAGGTCATCTGTAGCGATGGTGTCGGTTTTGTCTTGGTGTGGATGATAACCGCATCCGGGTGTAGAGGTAACGCGGCCAGCGCCATATTACAACATTTGTAATCCCTCGTCACTCATCCAGTAGTAGGTTGTAATGGTATGGGGTGTGATTTCGTTCTACGCCAGATCATTGTTGGTCTTCATCAGAACCACTTTGACGGCTCAAAGATACGTTAGGGAGTCCTTCGACTGGTGGCCATTCCTTTCGTGAAAGCCAATCCCAGTTTTCTATTTCAACAAGAACATTTCTATGCTGTGGCCAGCATCATTACCGGATCTGTCTCCAATAATAATAAAAAAAAACTTATGGGTTATGTTAAGACCCCATAAAAACTATTTGCAGTTATGTTAAGACCCCATTAAAACTATTTGCAGTTATGTTAAGACCCCATCGCTACCACAAGGTTTTCAAGATTTACTTGCCAAGTGGTGAGGACAACACTTGAGCTTACACGCCATTCTCTAAGCTTCCACACCAAACCATCTAGAGGAATATAAGCCTCTGACACAGTGCGATTGTTTATTTATGAATGTTGCACTTGGAAGCAACGCGAGGACTGTTGATAGTGGTGAGTGAGTTTTTGGCGGAAGAGGCAAATCTTGAGCTCTAGACAGGTTTTACACATATAATCCTCCCTGTATGAAGGGTATTTAGTGGAATCAGGACTTGAAATTACGATTCGACTAAAAAAAAGTGCACCCCGAGTTCGCAACTGCGACAATTATTTGTTGCTATATAGAAGACTAGCTGATACCCGCCCGCTTAGCTGGACAGACGATAATATAATATTTTGGAAACTATACGTAAGATATCAAGAAAATTTTTAATTTTTAAAACTTTAATGATAATCTAAATTTAAAATTTTAAGAAAATGATTGTCTGTAATAATGATTATCCTCGACATTCAAATATATGACAAAAATAAAAAAAAAATTAGTGAAAAGTCACCCCATATATATAATATGGATAAAATTCATTTCACCGTATACATGTTACACCTAGTATTGCCAAAGATGTAACCTTTTCTTCAGAAGATACATCATGTGCTTAGCTTTAAAATGAAATACCCTCGCAATGGCATCATGTCTATCATAAGATTTTTGTCCTTGCCTCATGACATTATTGATTTCTGACCATTTAGGATTGCAAGTGACTGCAATCCTAAAAAAAAAAGTCGTGCAAGTCGGGACGTCCAAAACATCTTACGTATGTCATAGCCACTTCAGTTCGTTAATGCATGTAGAGAGGTCCTCCAGTAAACGAAGATTGTCTTGCGTGTGTGCTACTCCGTAAAAAGTCGCCATTTTAGTACTTTTCAAAATCCCGCTAAGTCTTGGAGCTAAACTACATTCCAAATTCAGAAACTCAATTTATTCCAAACTCATTTATTTCTATCGCTAAATAAGCTCATAATTTCCTATTTTCGACATGTAAGAAATTTAGCATAAAGAGCCCCTTAGCCAAAATCTTGCCAATCCTCCATCAGTGCTTCAATATAAACTTAATGGGTGACAATACACAGTATACATATAAAAAAATATATTCCGTTTGGCGTCGGTCATATCATTTTTGGCGATAAAGTCGCCAAAATTACATAACCGACGGATAAGATTAGATTAACGGATGAAAATTACATTTTGGATAAGGCTTCCGTAAAATCCGTTCTTAGTGAGGGTCTACATCGCGAAATGAGTAACTATGCTAAATTTCAAGTCAATCGGTTGTATAGTCTTTGAGATCTCGTGATGAGTCAGTCAGTGGTATTTCGCTTATATATATATATATATATATATATATATATATATATAAAGCGATTTAGATATTGGAACCCCGTCCAGGATGGTGCTTCAGAATTATTAAGTTAATCGATAATAGTACATTATGCAACATATAATATCAGACCAAATTGTACCCTTATATTTTTTTTTAAATTCATTCAAATCTGAAAACCTGTCAAATAAAACCTGTTAATAATCCCCAATGTGATCAAGATATCTGTATTTTAATTTTCTCTTTAGCTGATATATTATTTTGCACCATTTTTTACCATAGAGAAAAAAAAAACAGGGATGTATACTTTTAAGATATATTCATGTTAAATACTCATAGAAATAAACTTATAAAAGAACATTTGTGATAAATGAGAAAAACACGGCTTTAAATACACAAAGAGCAAAATTTTGTTTGTATAAATCTTTATTATAGCTTTATGCGATACAGATATTTGTCATGCAAGGTCAATCAAATTGTTTACATAAATTCGTTCGCTTTGTTTGTATCAATGACATTTTTCCTTCACCCATCTCGATTTCGCCATTTCTCTTGTTAAATATTTAACACCTCAAATGTAACATTGCATGATTTACTACAGAAGCTCTAAATTACATTGCATTAATCTATATATTGAAAAGGTAACGTACTACGACTTTAGCACACAGATAAAAATAGATTGACATTAGAACATTTAGAAAAATCAATTTCGACACGAGTCATAAATGTAATTTTAAATGTAAAATACAACTTTATTTGCTAATGAAAATTTAATTTATAAGTTTGCACTGAATAATAATTGAAATAAATAAAATCTGATTGCTTTAAATATTGAAAATAGTTTAAAATTTGATTGTTAAAAATAGCTGAGTAAAAAGCAGCAAATGCGTATAAAACTTCATTTCTCTATAATAAATGTAAAATTTCTACGATTAGACAACATTATCTTTGAGTAACTTAATATTAAAAAAGTAGTCATATAAAAACTCTAAAATATGTTTTGTATGGTATTATATAATATTATTCAAGACTGAGTTAAAATAGTATAACATTACATTTAAAAATGTTGAATTTGTGTTTGGCACAACATATTTTACCATATAACGAACATGAGCTCTAAAAGTGGCTCTCAAAGAAGACATTACAAAGCATATATATATATATATATATTATAATTGAAGCTAAAATTACATTTTATTAAAAGATTCTTTTTTTTTTTTATTATATCAAATGTAATTTAAAAGTGAATCCTAATACCAAATAAATTTTTAAAAGTTGTTATTCCATGAGATGCGAGAATAGCATACTTGTATTATATTCCCATTCTTTAAAATTTTAAAAATTTATGATTATATATTTAATGGTTTGTTGCAAGCGATCATAGAAATTATATTTAAAAAACAGATTTAGATTCAGAAATACGTGATTTAATATCACTGTTTCTGAAATGTTCGTGAATTCAAATGTTTATACACATTTTAACGCCTATTAAAGTTTTAATCTATAAAAATTGAATTGATCAATGTTGTCTCTTAAAAATGAAAAAAAAAAAAATTAACAAAATAACATGTTAAATTTATTGGTTATAAACATGTATTTCTGGTTCTTTTATTTAACAAAATTTATATAAAATATAATTTTGAATAAAAGAAAAAAAGAATAATGCATTTGAAAATAAAAGATATTTTTATTGTATTTTTCATCGTACTCATGAATAGATCGTCAAACATGCAGAAATGACACAAACAAATTAGAAAGGAAGTATTGGTACTTTAGGTTAAAAAGAAAACTTCAAATTTATTAATGTTTAAAAATTTCTTTTATATCTTTGAATGTCCATCAGTAATCTTAATTAATGAATGGAATTGTATCTATTTTATTTCATTGGGGAATAAAATTTTGATATTTATTTCAGTAGTCAGTTTAATTGATCTTAATCAACATTTAAAAACCAGTTTAAAAGTAAAAATTAAAACAAATATAACAGATACAAGACAAAGTTAAAATAAAATGCCTCTAAAGAACAATCGTGTTTTGGAATGTAGAGCACTTATATATAAAAGAAGCTTTTTCAATATACATAAATGGAATGCTTATGATTACACAGGTAAAATTCATTAATATTCAGAAACGAAATAATTTCAAAAATGGACTTAAGGTATTTCTGAAAAATATATTTTTAAGTAACAGATGCAATACAAACCAAGTCAAAGATTGACATATGAGAATAAAAACAATTCTCAAATCAAGCTCTTTGAGAGTACAAATACAATAAAATTCGGTCATTATGTTGTTACAAAAATTCTTCCATATATTATTTTTTTTATTAAAAATGGAAATTTAGAGATATTATTAAAATGGAGAGTATAATATATACATATAAAAAGAAATTTGTACCATTCTTATATAATTAACATTCTACATGAAATTATTAAGAATAGCTGAAATTATTTAGTTTACCCTGATAAACCAATCATACAAACTCGCAAAGCGTTGTAATTTTTGCCACAGTAAAACCTACATTTGAAGGAAATGCAACAATTAAAACATTAGTAACTTTGTACAGATGTACAATATATAAGATTTGTATTATGAAGCTTTTCTCTTGTAAATAACATGTTTCACAGTTGATACAATCATGTTATACAAAACAAGGAAAAGTACGTAAAATAACAACAAATGAGGCACTCCTCAAGAAAATGCAAACAAATAGGAACATTTTTTTTGAGTCTTGACTCGCTTGGCATCAGACACATTTTAACTATAAAAACTGGAACGAGACACGATCTGGGTTTGATAGTGTACCGCAGTGTGTCGCAATGCACCATGACTGTTTAAAATCATAAATCTTGGTTTTTTTTTTCAGTCTACTTAAATTCTAGTGACAGTTCCAACAAAAAGAAAATGACAAAAGCAACAAATGAAATCATGAAACCGGGGTAATACTTTAAACTTCACAGTGACTGGCATTTGAAAAATGTTAGACATTTATAGTTTCTAAGGTTGCGTATTGGAATTGATGGCCCAACCGTAACTATCGCTTGATTGTATTTATAAAGAGATCTTGCCGGGAATGAAATGGTAAGCAGGTCATAACCTTTGGGCAGAGAAGGGCCAGTTACAATTCCTTACATATACACAGTTCACCTGCAACTGCTAATAAAGCTGTGCCTTTTCCTCCTTCTGATTTTCTGTTCACGAAGAAGATGCGCCAACTTATATGGATTCGGGATTTTTGGTCCATAATTTCTGTTTTCATGAAGACCATCAAGATAAAAACGACCTCCACGCTTTGTGAAGTAAAAGCAACGATTTTTATGAGACATGGTATCCGATCCAAGGATTGGCTTCCCTTTTGAATTAAAGCCGATAAACCACTTTCTGTTATATACGCTATTTAGCTTTGTGAAATATTCTGGACTCAACTTCTCTTCGAAAATGCATCGTGCACTTGTGCCAGAAAACTGAAATTAAAAAAAAGAAAAGAAAAGAAAGAATTAAAACAAATATTTTAAGATGAACATTTAAAACACTAAAACTAAAAATTAATTATTGACAAAGAATATTTCTATTCAACAATTAAACTAGACTTAGATCCAATTCTTATACACTTCAGTTTTTGTCACATCGAAATTTGCAGATTATAAATAGTAAAATTCTTTTTTTTTAAACAGCAGATCGTTTTTTTTTTTTGCCTTGTGTAAGTGAGTGAAAATAAAAATTATGGTGGCAAGAATCAAATTTGGGTATATCACGCCAAGATTGTGGTTGTTTTATTAACGTCACACTGAGAAACAATATGTGGTCTAGTGAGGAGGACGACACCTGAGCTAGCGTCTCCCTCTCCAAACTTTCACGCCACTCCAATGGGAGGAGTTGAGACCTAGACAAACTTAATGGAAATCGGTCCCAATACAAGGCGGTCATCAATGGCATCAGGGATCGAACCCACGACTCGACGAAAACGCCGGTCGAGAGTCCGCTGCCACAATGCTGCACCAAACCAAGTGTATATGTGATCTAGAAGTCAGAAAAAAAAATTTCAACAAATCTTTTATTTAAAGATGAACTAAAAGATACATAAAAAGTTTTTAAAATGCAAAATATATAATTTATAAAACGACGACAACAAAAACTGAGGCACTTAACTGAGATACTTAGGTAAATATCGATAAATTATGTACCATAGCTACTTACTTTACATGCGATTAAAAGAAGTATTGATGCCACAAGCTTTTACAAATTATATATTTTACATTAAATGTTTTTTTACTTATAATTTATTCTTTCAGTCTGAAAATGTAAGACTGAAAAGCAAATACATAAGCTACACGCATGTGCAAAATTTAAATACAATTGGATAAACGTAAGTTCTCCATCCCCAAAGTTCGTCCCTGATTCAATGTACCATAGTAATGGATTTTCATCAATTATACGTGTATGCAAAATGTCAGCTTGATCGGATAATAATAAGAGAGTTGAAATTTGAGTACAAATTTTTAAATGAAAAGACATGATTTATATACATGCATATAAACATATCAAGTTTGTTTGGTTGGTTGACATCATAATAAGAGCAAAACGGGTAATTGGCGATGGACCTCGTAATTTTGACCCTCAGTCAAGTGACGAGGAGGACACCTGAACTGACACCCCTTCTCCTAACTTCCACATTACGCCAACGGGTGGACTTTGGGCCCCGACAGATTTACGAGCATCAGCCCCGGCACACGGTGGGTCTTTAGTGGCATTAAGGATTGAACTTATGACTCGACGAAAAGATCGGCCACAAGTCCGCTGCCTTATCCACTAGGCTACCGCGGCCAAATATAATAAATGAAAACTAGAGAAAAAGGAAATTATTGATAATCAAGAATGAGTGAATGTGTGAGTGATAGTATTTTAACTGCGCAAGAGCCAGATACCGCGCCAAACAAGGTAAAGCTGCATTTAGTTTTTATTAACGTCGCACTAGAAGCAACACGAGGGCTATTGGCGACGGACCTCGTAATTTTGAACCACGGTCAAGTGCCTGGCCAACTGGACACTGGTCCTACATGGGATGATTTCTATTTGAACGGTAATGGAAAGGTAGATATTACAGCACATCGCATCCTTTATAAATTATTGACATTGTGTCATAATACTTTTATGAGTTTATCAATAAAACTGTCAATGAGTTTTCCTGGACTTCAACCTTTTTGCATCGATTTCAATTTTTAAAGCCTTGAAACAACACGCTTTTGAATGCGACCTGTACATTTACATTTTGTGATAATATTTTCATTATGAATATTTTAGTAGCATCAAAACTTTTGGAAACTCCATCCCCATAAAAAATATACATATTTTAATTTCCTCGAATGAGTTGATCTTTAAAACCTGCAATAGATACCGACAGTTTCCATGGCACCGAATGATCCCTCATGTTTCACAAACTTATTAGAAATTCTGTCTTCAAGTTTTTTTTTTTTTTTTTTTTTTTTTTTTAAATGTCAAAAATGAGCAGATTTTGTCAATGTCCAACACTTTGTCAGTATCTATGGATATGGCAAAAATACATTCGTTCAGAGACAAATATCGTCTTTGTTGTCATGTTCCATCGCCTGACATACCGCAGTGAGCAACTCCATCAAAATTGTTTTTCTCATGTATGTCAGTCGCAGCCTTATTCATATTTTTATGAGCCACATTACTGAAAATATTCTCCAGCTATTTTTTTGCTAGACATATGTAATCTGAGATGGAATATTCAAATTCATAGCCGAACACAGCTTCTTTGAAGCAGAATGTTCCTTTCCAATAATTGTCAAACCAAAAACAAATGCAAGATTTATTCTGTGCATTTTGTTCACTTTTGTAGACGTACAAAAGGAGATGCATTAATTCGTATTTGGAACATTTTAGTGCTATTTTTTTGCATGTTGGCTTAGCATCTAATACTAAGCCAAATACTGATTCTTCAAAAAGCTTTGCATCATATTGAAAACATTCAGGACAATTATTATGAGGAAATAAAATTACTAAAAATTTTTAAATACTATGTTATGATCTTCATTTTCTGAATTATCTATTGCTTTTCAATGTGACTAAAGCTTTGATTTACTCATTGTTGTTGTATTACATCTATCAATGTACTTCTCATTCAAACTCTTACTATATATCTTTTTCCATTAAACTTACATTTTCCAACAGAACTTCGAATTTTCTTGTTAGCCATGATTTCAATAAAACACAAATGCTAAATAATAAAATCGAAAATATCTTACAGAAATTAAATGCTAATCAAAATCAATCACAACATTGGAACTGAGTACTATCGTAGATCAAGTTTAAACTTTGTAAACACAATATTGTTTCCAAACTTCTTAAAGAAATTGAGTGTTGTGAATACCTACTTTCGGTTATGGTCTTTTTATAAAACCTAACACAACTTGGTCTCTAGGTAACATGAAAACAAAATAAAACGTGCTTTGTAAAATCAAGCGATTGCTGTATTAAAAATAATAAACAAAAAAATGTATATTTTCACTGAAATTTGTCATTTCAACCTGTTTGGATACCTTAACCATTCAGAAACCTTTTGTTAAAAATTAATATTTCCTATTAGCAGGGGAATTTTTATAAAATTTTATTTACCCAATTGTATAGACTGAATATATATGATATTTTGGAGTTAATACTTTTTTAAAAAATAGATTTTTTTTGTGTTTACATCAAGGCATTTTGCTATTTTTACGCTGTTAAAATTGATCATGCATATAAGTCAATTAACTGCAATCCTATTACTACTCGAGATGCAGTTGAGAGCTTCAAAAGCTCATAAAACTGTTTTAAAATGCTTGATTGATTGATTGATTAATTATTTATTTATTAACATCGTACTTAACAAAAACAGGAGGGCTATGGGCGACGAAATTCGTAATTTTAAACCTCGGTCAAGTGACGAGGACGATACCTTAGCTGGCACCTCTCACTCCAAACTTCCACACCACGCCTATGGAAGGACATGGGACCTCAACCAGATTTAATATGCACCTACTCCGCTACTTGGAAGGTCTTTTGTAGCATCCGAGCTCGAACCCACGACTCAACGGAAACAACGCCAACCGCGAGTGCGTGGTCATGACCACTAGGTTACCGCGGTTACATTTCGAAATGCACCAAAGAATGCATAAACGACTTTATTCGCACGTAAATATTCAACTTTAATTTATGCTAATGAAAGACGTTTTCGTAATTGATTGAGAGTATTTATTCAAATGAACAAGGAAAGGTTATAAGAATCTTGACAATCATAAATAATATCTTTAAAAGGGTTTAGTTTAGTTTTTATTAACGTCGCACTAGAAGCAACACGAGGGCTATTGGCGACGGACCTCGTAATTTTGAACCATGGTCAAGTGACGAGGACGACACCTGAGCTGGCACCCCCCTCTCCTAACATCCACACCACGATCTTTAAAAGGGAAACAAAGTGAGTGAGTGAATGTAAAGTTTATTGGCGCAAGAGCCAGATATGGCTATGCTGCGCCAAACAAGATTAAACTGTGGTCTAGACGTGAAGTTGAAAAAAGATAAGAAGTGGTTGACAAGAAGGAGGGTCGAAAATAGAGAAGGATCGCTAGGGTATCCCGGGAGTGCGTCACCCGTTAAAAGGGAGACAAAGTATTATTCTGATTAGAAATACTTTAGTATTGCAGTGTTTGATTTGCATAATCATTCAGTTGTAAGAGTGTTGCGAGAAAATTCAACTCGAGTTCGTAGGTAGCAAGAACTTAAATAAAGGAAAGATATAAAATAAACATCAACTGCGATAAGATAGCTATTGATGAAACATTGTAGGTTTAAAATTAATATCGTATAATTAAATGCAGAATTTCTGATAAATTCCAATCGGAGAGGAAGCAGAGAAGCTACGGCATAATTAGCAAGTGATAAAAGAATTAGCATATAAAGATAGGTGGCTATATTTATTACTTTTTGTTAAGAGTGGATTAAACAATTGGATAAACTTGTAATATATTCAAATCAATATATATTGAGGAATTATCGACTGAACTATTCCTATTTTATTCTAAGAGATTTATTGGAGTTGTTTTCACACACACAATACCTAGGGGGAAAAGTACTGAAAAATTCAATAAACAAATTTTTAGATAGTTTCATTATATAATATATTTTAGCTATTCTAAAATACGAATAATAATCAGCTATAAACAATATATATATTTACGGCAAGAATTCTTTATTATTTCAATTGCACAACGAGAAGGGTTTCGTAAAGTCTTCATTATTAGTAAGAAATAACATATCTGGATAAAATTTACTTCCCATATTAATTGATCCTTAAGTGCATAATGTTACTGATGTTGATTTTTCTAGCTTCAGAAAGACTAGATTAAAGTAACTTGCTGTGTCGTAAAGTTTTAATTATTTTTTTTAAAAAACTTGTCTACATATACACATCCAGACTTATACATTTCTACAAGCATTTCTTGACCTTTCGAAGGCCATCAATGTAGAATTTAACGCTAATTGAATTCTGTTTTCCACTTTTTGCGAGTTACCTAAATCTCTGAGGCTATTTGAAATTAAATCAATATATTAATAACTATAATTAATATCATTATGTATATGAGGAGGTTAGTTGACGTGCCAAATCAATTTTTATTCACATATTTTTTTTATTATTCCTTAGTAATAATTAAAGCTTTACAATAATCCATCGTATTTTTTAAAAAAATAACATTAATTTTACTGCTTCGAAATTTTTAAAATATAATTGTATATGAATAAAAACCTCACTTTATTAGCAACTTCGCAATGAAATTAAATGCTGGTGAAATATCAACATATTTCGGAAAACTATTTTCATCAGTCATTTTGGTTATATTACAGGTTCACGTTTGCTTTCATACGCCGCTTCTGATAAGGAATTTTTTTTCCTTCCCTTCCCTTCACTTCTCTTACTCTCTTCGCCCACCCGTCGCTGAAAATCTTTTTTACTTTTTCCACTGACTCTCAAAAAGAAGGCGATTTCCCGGTATGGCTAGTTGGTAGTGTGATCTATTGGATTCTGTCATTATGTTCACATTCTCATGTCTGCATTCGTTTGAAACATTTACACGCCCTATCCAAAACGTTAAAAAAATGGATAAAATTTGACCATCAAATGTTTTTTTTCTAACGGCTTTTTTTCCGCCTACACCTACGAAGAATTGAAACATTTTTCTTCTCCACTATTTTCATATCTTATTAGGGAATTCTCTCTGACATCCAACTTTCGAACTGAGAGAGAAATAACTTACAATATGATTGAGTAACAAAATTTTTCGATGAATAATACGCTGAAAGTAAACACAAATAAATATGAGATATTAAGAGCAGATGATTGACTTTTATTTTATTTAACTTATTTCGTTTAACTAGCTATAGATTATCTTGTCTCGCTTTAAAAAGGGACTCATTACAATTTATTATAATATATTACCTATCTATGCTAAAATCAAACAGGAAATAGATTTTTATTGTTTACGTCGAATTTTTTGGGGATATAAATATACAGACTTATTCAAAATGATTGATCCGATTTCAGAATTCCATATTTTTAAAAATAAACGACACAGAATCATAAGTAATACATGAATAGAAAGGAAAAGTGTGGAAGCTATATATTGTGAACAAATACATGACCCTCGTGTGTTCTTCGTGAAGCTATTTCACGAAAGCTGTTTTGAAAAGCTTTTACGGAGGTACCTCACAATTGGATCGCAGCGGACTAGAAGACTTGATGTTACACAGCTGGCCACCAAAGTGACCTGATATGCGATTCCCATGTCTAATCACTTGATACCCCGTGAGATTTCTTCCTTTGAGGGTTTGTCAAAGAAAGTGTATGCGCCACCATTACCCACAAATTTATGTGAACTTAAACAATGGATTTCTGCTGCAGTTCAATCAATTATCACTGATACTTTACAACAACCTGTTTGGCAGGAATTTACATATCGAATCCGCATTATAAGTGTAACTAAAGGAAATTATATCGCACACACTTGTAGAAAAACTTCTATATTTTCCCGCGTTGTATTCACGTATTACTTATTCAGTATCATTTATTCATGAAAATGTAGCATTTTAAAATACGATGATTTATTTCTAATAACCCTGTATATTACATATCTTCACCAAAATCAAGTAGAAAATAGAATTTTAATGAGCACACTGAATTTTCTTGGGGCACATCGTAATATATAAATATTTAATCTCAATCTTATAATAAAATTAGTCGATTTACTGATTGTTAAAGTTGCCCTTAGAAGCTATACAGGGGCTATTGGAGACGATCTTGTAATTTTGAGTATCGATCAAGTGACAAGGTTTACACCAGAACCGGAGTTCCATTCTGCTAATTTATTATCATAAAATAGGATACGGCACCATTAAATATTATTTAGATCTGTGGTAATTAAATAAAAAAAATTCATTCAAGTTATTGATATATAATAACATTGATCTACCCAAAATAAAAGTTGTAGGTATAATTAACAAGTTTCAATATGAAAGTTTTTTTGCAATACAAACGATTATATTGCATTTGATTGGTTGTTTGTAAACGTCACACATAAAAGCAACAAGAGGGCTATTGGCGACGTACTTCGTAATTTTGAACTTCAGTCTCCAAGTGACGAGCACAGCACCTGAGTTGGCCCCTCTATCTTCAAACTTCCACACCACACAAAAAAGAGGGGGTATTAGAAAGATCACGTTCATCAGTGTGGATGAATTTCCTTTCACTGATACACGCAGAATCAGAAAAATGTGTGTATAAATTCCCATTCCCAAACATGTGGTAGAAACTCGAGAGAAGTCATAAATGGAATAAACTAATTCGAAGATGAATCCTGTTTTTATCGAGATGAATAAGACAGGTTGTTTTTCATACAAATGAATGATGAAGATCTTTGTTCTGTGAACTTAAGGATAACCTTAACAAATTTCCATAATCACCTGAGCGTAGTAGGATATTTCGCATGCGGGTCACATAATCCAAAAAAAATGTCGTGTATAACAGTCGAAAATTAATATCTATCATTTTGCTCAGACATACGTGGAAATTATTTCCGAAGTGAAATATTATGCCTTGTATTTTTGGACAGATTAATTTTTCCTCATAAATGACAGCTGAAAGGACTAACATGGCACGTAGGACAAATATCCGTGACAAATAGATAGGGAAGAAATGGGGATGGGGCAAGTGTATTTTATGATGTCTGACATATTTTAGACCAGTATATAAAAACCTTCAAAGGGATGTAGCATGGCGCATACGCGATATCAGAGTAATCAAAATAAAAAAGGGAAGGAAAGTGGTTGATTGAAAGTTTAATAAGCATTGATAATAAACAATTTACAAAAAAAAAAAAAAAAAAACCAAGTAAATGAAAACAGCTTCATCTGTAATAAAATGCATTTCTGAATGTTGAAGGAAGTACTTTGCTTTGAGTATTAAATGTAAAACATTTTTATGCTATATTACAATATTTTTTTTTAAATTGAAAAAATTATGAGTGAGGGTGCTATTAAAAAACGTTGCAAAATGTTTTATAAATATTGTATATAATTACTAACTATAACTTTGATTAAAAATTATTAGAAATGTATTTTTAAAGGAAAATTATAATACTGTAACTGGCAGAACAACAATGAGAAAAAGCGCTTGCGCTTAAAAAAAGTTTTAAAAATATATTCAATTTCTTAGCGATTTAAGATTTTCATAACGAAATTTAAGAAATTTGACTTTGCCTTTGTTGAACTCAGCAATTTGAAAAGAATTAAATTCTGAACGCTCTTGGCTATGGGTGTGTGTGCTCTTAAAATTTTTCTTTTAAAAAAGGAGTGTTTTCACCTCCACGATCTAGTAATACCAAAATTTGACTAAAGTAACTCATATTGCAAATACAACTTTAAAATATTATTCTACTTTTTGCTTATCATTTGTCAATAATCGATTTTATTTGAAAAATAGAAATGCAATTACTTATAAATTCAACAAACATCGAATAATATTTCTTTAAAACGAAATCGCCAGATCATTTGATATAACACAAAGTCAAAAATTTTATTTCTTAGAAATATAAATATCAGAGCCTATAAATATTTATTCTATAGGATATGGTTGGGATATCGGTTAATATTTTCCTACATTAGATATTCCCCAAGAAAAACTCGCATTTTTTATTATAGTATGGCCTTCACTCCCCTCCTTTAAATCTTCGAGGTGCACTCAACAAAGTCCAAATGACATTTATGTCATCGAATAACTAGACCAATCGCCCATCTTTGCTGTGAAGAAAACCATTAATAGATGGATTCCTGAGACATAAATAACATTGCGGAACAACTTAAAATGGAACTCCATTAGCCAGGTTTAAACATTTAAAGGGCTGCCTCAAAAATCCAACCCCCGCCCGTTGTTAACGGTAAGAGTAAAAAAAAAAAAAAAAAGAATAGTTATTCTAGACATTGAATACCTTACCTGGTCTGCTTCTTCATAGAAATCTGTGAAATATGGCACTCCAGTTCTTGGTATGGACAAAAATAATGTTCCCCTCTGACCTTACCTGTTCGATTTGAACTGGGCTCTGTAGGCAAGTTGCTTGCACATTTCGTCCCGCTTTCTACATAACCGTATAAGTTCATGATAATGCACGAGAAGGGATACCGATTTTTGATTTCTTGGTCTCTGCAGGAGGGTTGTCAGTTCAGACTTGAGAACCAAGGTAAAGAAATTAGCTCTTAAAACGAACGTGCACTTTAATATTGGAATTTTATTTTAAACATAAATGCATGAAGTTTATTTGAATAGATTTCTATTCTTAGTAAATTTGTTAGAACTAAGACTTCCCCAAATACATTTATGTTTCATTACAATAGAGCACAAGTTACTTTTTTTTAATAAAAAATCAATTGCGTTAAAATAAGATGCTGATCCAGTAATGTTACTGGAACTTCTTTTGAACACTTCTATGATATTTTAAAAGAATTACAGGTCAAAGTAAGTTTTGAAAAATAAAAAAGAGTGATTTTTTTGACTGGACGAAAATAGTTTCGATTATAAAGAAAGGCATTTACTGAATTAAGTCTCATGAATCATTTCAAATGACGAATACATTTGACGTTAAAAATGCTACATTATAATATCTTGATTGCGAGTACCAAAATTTTTTACCCTCCGCAAATTCAGTGATCGCGGTAACAGCGTGATCATGGTCTCGAACACATGGCCGGCGTTGTTTCCGCGACGAGTCTTGATGCCGCAAAAGACACGCTGTGGAAGGGGTTGAGGCACGTTAAATATTTCGAAGATCCAAGTTCTCTCGTTAGCAAGGTGTGAAGGTTTGGAGAGGGAGGTGCCATGTCAGATGTCGTTCTCGTCACTTGACCGTGATTCAAAATAACAAGGTCCTTTGTCAATACCCCTCGTGTTGTTACTTAGTACGACGTTATGAACAATAAACCTTTCGCAAATTCATTGATCGTCAAGTAATTATATCTATTTTATTGTTGCATACACTCAAATTGTGATTTTTTTAAATCAACATTGCCTTGAGAAGCAACACAAGAGCTATTGGCGACGGACCTCGTAATTTTGAGCCTCGGTAAAGAGATGAGGATAACAACTGGGCTTACAGTTCCTCTGCAAACCTCCACATCACACCCCGGGAGGGCTTAGGACCTCGATCAGATTTAACGTGCATCAAACCAGTTACATGGTGGGTCTTTAGTGGCATCAGGGCTCGAAACCACGATTCGACGAAAATAACGTAGACCGGGAGTCCTCAACCATGACTTCAGCTCGCAAACTCTCAAAGGCTTTGCAAATAAACAGTTTAAAAATAACATAGTATGTATCTCTAAGTTTAATTTTAATTTTATAAACAGTTCTTTTTTCGAATTTTATTTGAAATATTATTTTTTGTACTTCTCATCCGCTTTTTTAAAATTCTTAATGAACAAATTATTCATTAATCATGTCATGTACAGTATGAAATAATCATTTTAAAAATTAAGAAATCTTCTAGATTTTCCAGATGTTTTTTTTCATTCAAATGTCTCTGAAAATAAATTGAAATTGCGTAAGCGATGAGTTAATTTCCACTCCTCCCTCTTTTGATTCAGGTAATATATTATAAATTGTATGGTTATGAGAAAAATATTTACTAAAACGGACAAAAAATAATTTGATACACTTAAATTACTCGTTTTCAAAGATTTCGGAATACATTTATTTAACAATGTAAATAAACATGTTTAAACTGTGTCAAGATCAGACATGACTATAATTTATGTCATATTAACTTTATTTAAGCAAAAGGAAATATCGCCAAGAAAAAAAGTGAACCCTATTTTTCAAGCATTTTTATCCTAATCACGGAATTCTTTTCGTAAAAAAAGGGCAATTAATGAATTTTCGAATCCACGTTATACCAAAAATCTCTTCAGTTATTACGTTAGTATAAAGATCCTTTTCATGAAACAAAGAAATATTAGATCAAAAAGCGAAAAATATAAATTTCCTTTTCGAAGTCATAAATATCTTTTTTTCTTCCCACAATGTTTCCCTGTTCAGCATCCCCCTGCCTTCAAAATATTCTCATTATTTTACAGACATGTCATTCAAGAGGCGAGAAGTGGGAGAAAATCGGATTTGTGGCAGTTTCTTCCCCAGTATTCTATACTTTATTGATTATTCTTCTTTCTAAAAGAAAATGTTTTAGTAATTTTTTGCTGAAGAAAATTAGTAAAGATTACAAAAGAGAATAGTTTCGGATTTAAGAGGTTTTTTTTTTTTTTTTTTTTTTTTTTTTTTTTTGTAATTGAAATGTACTTCTACGCGATGAAATTGTTCATCAGGATACACATGAAACATCATTTGAAGCTGTTTAAATCAAGGGTAGAGAATCATTTCATTCTGAAAAAAAAACCGTAGCAAATTATTTCTAATTGAATACTACCGCAAAAATTTATTTAGGAATAAAACTGGCCATATTTAAGAGTTTTTAATGACATACGTACTTAAAAATATACATTAAAAATTCTTGATAATTGATGTTAAATTTAAAATACTTCAGTTCCTCTTTGGCGATTGTGATACTAATCAAATAGTAAACTTATGGGATATTCCAATTGCATTAGTAAATAAATATTAAATTCAAAAGCTATGTACAGACATGTATGCAAGACATGTTTTGAAGTTTACATAGGCTCCAATTCTTTTTAGAAATTATGTTTATTTTTAACGTTATTCTGAGAAGCAACACGAAGACTAATGGTCTTATTTTAGAAAAGATTTATTTTGGGAAACATAAAAAAACAATAAAAGTAATTAGACTAAAGTCTAAAAAAATCCATCTTTGACAAATGGCGAGGTGAACTGTACATCATTGAAAACTGACACCATTTAACCAGGAATGTTTATTAAAATATTTATTACATTCCGTTGTAATTAGTCTTTATTATTGCTTTGTTTATCGCATGGTACGCTTGAACTTATTAAGACGCATTTAATTCAAGATTATTCAAAATAAGTTTTTGTATACCTATTTACTAGCACTAGCAATTCACTATCAAGACTTAAAATTAAGATAAAAACACATTTAAATATATCTTGTATCTTATTATAATTTAATGTAATATATTTCAGAGCACCATCTTTGCTATATCAACTCTTATATAACTTATTAATGTTGATTTTTTTGTTTCACGAAGCCGTAGATTGAAGTAACCTATAGTATCGTAAAGTTTTAATTATTACAGAAAAATAATCGCGAGATAGAAATTTAATTTTTATTTATTGTTCTTATAGAAAATTTCTCTATATATAATCACCATCCCGAATTATACATTTTCCCCACCGTTCCTCGACCTTTCGAAGTAGAACTCAGCAGATTGAATTCCGTCTTCCCCATATTACGAGTTATCTACGGCTTCTTGAAATCGAACAAATCATTATTAATAGCTGTAATTAACAACATTATGTACATAGGGATTAATTAGAGTGCAGAGTAAATTTTATCCACATCTTAGTTATTTCTTACTAATAATAGAAACTTAACGATATCCCCTCGTACATGCGTTTAAGACAACCTTTCATCTACATCACAAGTTAACCGATATATATTATAAAATAATATACCGATAGATTCATTTAAAATGAGGTTTGATTTTTATATATATATACTCTTATTATGTGTTTCACTTATTTCAAAATATAATTCCATTAATATTTTTAAACATTTTTTAGCGCAACGGTTGAAAATCGCTGTACTAAAGTTATCATACAGGAGTGGCCATAGCGCGTCCCGTGAGTGGCTCTTGTGCTAACAAAATATATGTATAAAATATGGTAAACTAAAATTACTCAAAGTTCAGAAGTAATTAATTTAATTTATTTTTAAAAAGTGATTAATAAACTTATCAGTGTCCAAAATTAATTATTTTACTTCAGTTCTTGTTAGTTAAGCAATTTAATAATGCTATTCAAAAACGTGAATTAAATACTGTACCGATTGATTCTGTCAAACAATTTTGTAAAGAAAATCTTTAAAAGTTAAAATTGTTTGTGGATACTTCACGAATTAATCTTAATTTTAGAAGCTGAAAAACTTAGTTGATAACTTGTTAGGGCGCACAAGCCCAGTTAAATGCAGATCAGTTAATTTTTATTACAAATAAGCATCGGTCTGTTTTAAATGTTCAGTAAAAAAACAATATAAAAAAGTACCAAAAACTGAGAATCTCTGCACACACTTTGGTTTTACGATATTTTTGTTCCTAAACCTATTTCTAAAACTGAATAAAAAGAACCCTCTTTTTTGTCTTGGGAAACGATTCCTGCAACAGTATCATTCTGGAGAAAAATCAAGTGTAAAAAAAAAAGACATTTTACAATATCCATTTGTCAACACTGAATAAACGGCTCTTTCAAATATTCATTTCTAAAACGTGACTTGGGGATAATAGCTTTTGTTGCTCTATATCCTATAACACCAATCAATCAAAATGCGACTTCTACAGACAGAGTAGCTAGCTGCCTCTGTCATATTTTCATGAGAACAGCAGGTATAAAAAGAGATTTCAAATGTAAACATAGTTTATATAGATATCAACGATTAATTATAACTGAAAAACTGGTGACATTACATTGATGCCAAATTAAAAATCAAATAAAATATGTTAATCCTTATGAAAAGTTAGTCTTTATTCAGAAAGGTGAACTTTTTTTTTCAAGAGACCAAAGATTCTTCAACCCCAGTCCTGAGAAATGAAATCAAATTTTACGTCACAAGTTTTAGTAATAAATTATAACTAAGAACAATTTATGAAATATACAAAATGACTGATAAAAATAAATTTAAAATGATAGAATCAAAATCTCAAATATTGTGCAAAATTTCACATGTTTTTGAAAACGCGAACACATTGCGACTGATTAAAAAAAAAGCTAACAAGTTGCAAACAAGATTCCCCCCCTCTTCCCCATAAAACCAAGATATCTTCGTATCTAAGACATTGTTATTCTATTGCTCACTTTCTCACTCTCTTTGTATCGTTTAAGTAACAATTCATTCACCATTTCTGTTGTGTTTACCTCTATTCATTACGTAATATTAAAATCAAACAAAACACTTAATTTCGCAAATTCCTTCCAAGTTTCAAATCGTAATTTTATAAAATTTTATAGACAAAATTTGGCTAAAAAAACATTATATAATGTTTATTTTTCAAATTCGGTGTTATTATAAGAAACTAAGTAAACTCGTCAAACCCATTTTTTACACGACTAATAATTGAAAAACATGATTAAAAAATACTTTCAGTTATTTGCTCATATATTTTCTGTTATGTTACGTAACTGTACTAGTTTATTTTGAATGGTATTATGGCTTTCATTTTCAAAAATTTTTCTTGATAAGCATATTTCGAAATGAATTCACCGGCATGTTTCATAAAATCAATGCAAATTAATTCTCGATTTTCAATCTCTCCCCCTTTTGCCCTCTACCTGTAATTTAATTCAATCATTATATAATACGTCCGTTTTCCCTTTTATCGTTTTTTTCCTTCTAAAGCAGGTTTACAAGGAATAAAATCTCTAATACTTGGAGGTCTTATCAAGTCTTTCAACCTCATGTCACCTCGAGTTTTAACCAGCATGAGGTAGTGTCAAGTTGAAGTTTCTCCATATTAAAAGAAAGCCACAGGTTATAGAAATAGTTATATTTTAAGAATGTATCCCATCTTACTTGTCGCTGTCGGTAATATATCCACAACGACTTGCTCTCACTGACCCCTATCGTCTCATTTCCTTGCAGAGAGAGAGAGAGAAAGCCCATGCCGACTTGCATCACCAATAAATTGTTTCCTACCAGACAGTCTTCTGATACCTTGCCACGTGACCACACACGTGCTGCCAAGAGATAGTGAGTGTGTGTGCTGTCCAAAGCGTGCTTTTTTTTAACCTATAGTTGGCGGAGGTAGCCGTGGTCACCCATCGTCCAGGAAGTAAGTTGTCAAAGAGATGCCTATCACCTTGAAGCATGCTGTTGTTGGACAACAATACAAAGACGTCAACTGGCAGGAGTGCGGTTCGCAAATGAAGCACCATTGGGGTTAACCGAAACTAGCGAGATTTTTGGCTCCCTCCTCCTGATAATAGAATAAAGAAGCTGTCTCGTAGACGTGCCTACCATAAATTGTGAATCCCCCTGGGTTTAAGTCTGAAACTTAACAGAATTGTCTAATGGCCTATTTTAATTATTATTCATCAAAAATATTATTAAATCTTATTTAAAAATTCTAGAAGAAAAGCTCATACTCAAGGATAGTTTCAGAGAAAAATAAAATATACAGGTAGAAGAGCGAAATATATAGAGATGATAGAAATATGTGAAAAAATGGCGAGAAAGTTGCGGCAGTAGTCACTACATTCAAATCAATATTTAAAAAGTGCAAATATTTTTTTTTATTTATCATTTTAATACTTGAATAAATGTTGACTTTTCAGGAGGATAAGCAACTCATAATGTATAATAACGAAATCACGGTTCATTTTCATAAATTAGGTTATTTTCCTCCTTTTCGAAGAGAAAATAATTTCTGTGGAAAAAATTAACATAATATTAAGGGGGGAGGAGAATAGAAAAAATAACTTAACGCATAACTTTCTTCCAATTTTATTAAAATTAAAGGTTAAAAAAAAGAACTTGTAAAAATCATTTATTTTACTTCTCAGTTTTAGTTAAGTTTTTTTTTCGTAGAATTATTTCTATCATTTAGATACAAAGGTAAATGTGATACAGCTTTATATGACTAAGATAATCAAAAATGATTAAAATCACTGCACATATAACCTTTTAGTTTAGTTTTTATTTACGTCGCACTAGAAGCAACAAGAGGGCTATTGGCGACGGACCTCGTAATTTTGAACCTCGGTCAAGCGACGAGAGCGCCACCTGAGCTGGCACCTCTCCTAACGTCCACACCACGCCAATGGGAGGACTTTGGACCCCAACAGATTTAACGTGCATCAGCCCCGTCTACACAGCGGATCTTTGGCGGCCAAGGATCGAACCCGCGACTGAACGAAAACCGCCGGCCGCGAATCTGAAACCAAGACCACTAGGCTACCGCGGCCACACATATAACCTTGAGATTTACCTTTTACATTTTTAAATTATTTCTTCTCAGATTTTATACTAAAATGTTTTTTCATAATGCATTTTGCAAAAAAGAATAATATATTTTTATAAAGCAAAACCCAGTAGTAAAAGGTCTTTTAATTTCCACAATTTTAATTATATAAAGTCGTTAAATTTCAATTGTGACTGTTGTCTTTTCACATATTTTTCAAAAACCTTAACAAATCAAGTTAAAAATTATCTTCGGATGTATTTGTTAAAAATAACCTACAATTTTTTTAAAATCTAGACGCGAAATAAATGATATTTGATACACAATGTGAAAGACGAAATGATTGTATGCGTCACAGAACGTTACCGGAAAATTTAATTTTTTAAAAAATCTTTCAAGTTAAAGTATTTTTATGCAACAAATTTTATGCTAATTTTTAAAAAAGATTGTACTTTGAATATTTCATTTGTTCCAGAGGAAGCAATGATTCCAGCGAATATATATAACTACCTAATTTTCAATACAAACAAATTTCAGTCATTTTGAGACAAAAATGACTATTAAATTTGCTTTTTGAAATACCACATTTTTATATCGGAACGAAAACTCAAAATTACATAAAAATGGTCAAAAATTTATCAGCTATCCATCTAGTAATGAACATCAATGACAAGAAAAATGACAGGGGAAGGGGGAAACAGAATTCTTTCCTTTTAAGACATGAAGGAATTCTATAATTGGGTAACTATTGATCCGTGACTTCAGATACAAATGAATGTAACTTGTCTTAAGTTTCATATATATTTATGTATCTGATCTATAAGGCCCCCATCACCTTTCTCACAAGAATTCAAAATATTCACATCGTTTGGTAAATACAACGAAAAGAGGCTAATAATTCCCACCTGTCGGAGTTTCCCTTGAAGCAGAGACGGCGGGGTTAGTATAATTTTCAGTTCCTTGATACGTCTGACGATAACACGCATAACAGCATGCTTTAATTTATAGTAGGGATTACTATCAGTAAAATTTCGTCAGTAGCAAGAAGTGACGTGCAAGGTATAATTTTAGTGGTCAAACCGCTTCCGTGTAAGCAGCAGTGGTCTTGTCGCGATAGGTTGCAGCTACACCAATTAAAGCACCGGATGTACTCGTATCAGATTTGCTGATACTTTCATAGCACCCGTTGTATGTGTCAGTTGGCACTGATTTTGCTTTCATTTGCTGATCCTAGGTTTGACGTAAGTCATAATTAACAGTTATATATGGTGTCGCTATTGAGAGCTGACCTTGACAGCTGTGGAGCGGGATTTTCTTAAATAGAGAGCTTTTTCTTTGATTTTTAATATCACAGGATGTTTTTGATTGATAAGTTCAATGTATAAATGTTTTAACCAATAGTTAATACTCGAAATCCCACCATATGGTTTCGTTTTACTTTCGCAGTAGAATCTATGTCAGTTGGCGGCTATTTTGTTTCAGACACGCCGTCAATTGAGATACGGGAATTAAACCTTGTGTGAGGCTGATTAGTGATCCGTGAATTTAAGAAATAAATATAAAATTGAATATAGCACAGGGGGAAACTAATGTTAGTAAATTTTAATAGAAATTTGAATAGAGTTAATTACTTTTTAAAATTAAATAGAGTTAATATATATTCATTTTTACATTTCGAAATATTTAACAATTAAAATCGAGATTTTTGAAAATTGAATACTGTGCATATATCCTTTCGAGGCGCAATGTTAAAAGATCATTAAAAAATGTAAACTATGAAAAGTTATGCTCCAAAAATTCTCAGCGCTTAAGAGTTACATATGGTATCGCTAGATATTAACACAGTTGGATATTAACCCTCCAGCCTAATCCTGTAGGTATTAAATGAGTTAAAAAAATTAAAAAAAAAATCTAAATTAGCCTATAATTTTACTCTTTCCATCGGTATTAAATGAAAACTTTACTCTCTCATATAGATGTAACTAAAAAAAGTTTGCCCACCTATTAGATAAAAATTGTACAAGGCTTAAGCATTTTAACTTATTTCAATAAAAAATCGAAGCATGAATTTCTTTAAACTTCATTGAGAGAGAAGTTTCACTCTGACGAAGATAAAAACGCCCCGTTTCGAGTTTCCTGTAAAAGCTCTATATAGCCGTAAATAGGTTTTCCGATAACAGATGAAACGTGTCTAATGGACTTTCAAGCCCGGTGACACAGACTACTGATTCAAAAGGTACAGCTGCAGCTAACTGGATGATCCTTTCACCTGGCTTTCAAGTTGAAATATTTTCATGTGTTACAAATAAGATAAGCTCTATCTTCGTTGCGTGATTAAAAGGCGCGAAGATTACTCTTTGAGAGTCATATTGCCGTAATTGACAAATTCTCAGAAACAGTGATAATAAAATTCTGCTCGATGTGGCAAATGAAGAGTTTGCTTTTAATCTAAAAAATAGCTTTTTCCTTTTTTACCTTAAAAAAGTACAGTCGTCAAAACTGATACCTTTCATAACTTTCGCAGTCCTCATCCCAGTTGCATAAAATTGAATAATTAATAGTGATTGTAAAGGGAGCTAAATTATGATGTTAATAGACTAATTTCAATCTTAATTAACACCGTAAATTAACTTAAGAAACAATCTTTTTAAATTGAATTGTTAAGAAACCTTTTACTACAGATCCTCCGTGCTAACAATTCCGTTTCGCCTGTTTCTTAACATCGATGTTGATAGGACCAATAATTATAATTTATAAATTATAATGGTCTCTAAAAATTAAAATGCAGCAAGTTATTTGATGGCCTTAGATAAAGTAATGGAAATAAAGCAAAAAATATAGTTCATATTAACGATAATGACTGCAATAAGACCTTATGAAATATTTTTTTTAAAGAATTGGACATTTACATAGCAGTCGGAGAAAACAATCTATTCGTAATTTGAGTGGAATTTTTTAGTGAATGTTGATCTTCTATTGATGATATTAAGATATTGTTGGTCATGTCTAGGAGATGTCATTCGTTATGTTGGCGGCCAATCAAGATGACAGCAAACAGGGTTTTCACAAGCTGATATTGCTGGAAATCTTCATACGTCTCGTAGTGAAGTCTATACTTTGAGATCAATTTGAATATGAAAATTTAGTATCAAGACCTGTTGTAAGCCGGCCACTAATTTCACTCCCCACGCAAGATAGTTTTCTAATTCCTTCGGCAAGAATTGCGCTTCAGCTCATTTTAGATCATTGTACTGCAACAGACAACGATATAATTTGCTACGAGGCGCAGACATTCTTACAATCAACGATTCTACCCAAGACGAACTTTTGAGCTTCTTTCTTAATCGACGACATAGAAGTACCCGTTTACGTTGACTAAGAAAGCACTTTGCTTGGACCAGACAGCTATGGAACTCTATATCCTTTACAGATGGACCCCGTTTTGCTTTAGAGATTGATTCGAGTTGTGTTCCGAGCTGGAGAGAACAAGGCACCACGTACTACTAATCTAACATTGTTGAGGAGAAAGAATCATGCTTTGGGCTGAAACCTTCCAGTATGTGCTCCATGGAGGAACTCTGACTGCTGTGATATATCGGAATGAGGTCTTGGCTCAATACGACTACTACATGTTGGTGCTATTATATAACAAAAATAGTTTTACAAAAAATCCAAATTCGTGTGGGTGTATAAGTGAAAACAATTCGACATGGAATATAATAGCGAATAATATTTTATTCACAAATATTCAAGACAGGATGAACACAGGTATCAAATTTTGGATAGATTAACAGCACAATCAGGGAGCACATGCACAGATACAAAGCCGCATTTGTAATAACAGTCACAGCACTTCCAGTAGCGTTCAACTCCCCAGCTTACTAGTTCCCTTTACGGACCAAAGTAATACTTCTCTCGGACTCCGACAGCTCCCGGCAGAAACATGTCGCTTCTCACTCAACCAATTCAGACAGCTTCAACTCCGCCAATTCCCCCGATCCGCTCAGGCTTCGCACCTTCCAGTATTTATATCTGTTCCGTCTAGGGGTGCCATCACAGAGAAAATTCTGGAAAAGTCCCTATATTTCCTCCTAGTGAGTGAGTGAAAATTAATTTTATTGGCGCCAGATATATCTTGTTTGGCACAGCATAGCAATAACTCTTAGCTAGATGCGTGAATGTAAAGGGGGAAAAAGATAAAAATTGGCTGACAAGGAGAGTCGAAAATAGAGAAGGATTGCTAGGGTAACCGGGGGTGCATCACTCGTGTTCACCAAAGACAGACATAGGAAAAGTCCCTTCAAATCGAGATAGTGACAAAATCCGAGCACTTTCGAGAATCATCATTTTGTCACCAAAGTCGCCAAATCCGTAGCGAAGGTTGGGATAAGCTTTCCTTGATTTTTCTAAAAATTCTCTGTAAATGCTTCTTCTTAATAAGCGTAATGTTGCAGGGAAGTATCATCGAAGGTTCATTAGAATAACCTTGATGAAATCTTGAGGATGAAGGTTAAAAGTAAATAGAATGGCCATCTTCATCTTCTTAAGAAGTCTCAGGATCCTTAAATTTCAAAATTTTCTATTTTTGAAAAAATATGTTAGAGCCTAATCTTTTCTGAACATTTGGGTGTCAAAAGTTTAATGATATTACTAACACTTTCAGAGTTGTCGAGAAAAAACTAAACTTTATTTAACCAGTTTTGTAATTTTTTCAACTTAAACGTCCCTTTTCTCAAAACAAAACATTGAAGCTTGTGCGAAAGATTTCTCAGAAATTGTTTATCACATTAGTTTGAAATTTCTTATACATATGAGAAACACGTTTCTTTATGACTTACACATCAATTTGTAAACAAACTGTTAATAGAAAAAAATTACTGAATTTTAATTGGATTTTTTTTTTGTTAAAATTTCATAATTTTCTAAATGTCTAAACATTTTTCTCTAAAATTTTTTTAAACGTATGCATAACTTCAAAACTTAACATTTTTCTACTAATTAATATTACTTTTGTAAATTTTGATCAATGTTGCACTTCAGAATCTTGCGCGTAGTAAAATATTGATTCTCGTTATTTTGAAAAAGTGTTCAATTTATATTTCTTTATAAATTTTAAAGATTTTTTAATTACATAAAATATGATTATAATAATTATATGAATATTAAATAGTAAAAATGTCAAGTTTGTCCTTTGCTTCGGTGATAAACTATAATGGTTTGAAAAATGGCGTTTTCGTTCACTCACAGATAGAACCTTAAGACCACTTAATCAGATAGAGAATTTTTGGACTGCATCGGCAGACAGGTGGCTGCTTTTAAGTCCTTATTCGAAGATCTTAAAAAAAAAGGGAACAAAGGTTTCTCTCCTTCAGTGCTTGACACCTTAAATGACAGTACGGAAAGCCGATGCTGCAAGTGAATGATAAGGACCAGAAACATTCCTTATTTTTACCCATTAAGTTTTTTCACTCAAAAATTTGTGATTTACTATGTTTTTTTTTTTAATCAAAACTAAACTTAAGTAAAAAAATCTATTTAATTGTAAACCATGTTTAGTGTTAAAATTACATAAAATTCAATAAATTACTGTGTTCAGAGCAAATTTCTTTCAATTGTCATGTTTTTATGCTCGTTTACAATTTAAATACAAAGACCAATGTATATTACTAGGTCTTTCTCAGCCTGAACTATTGGAAGCTATTAGCATGAAGAATACAAATATATGAAAATTTTGGTAAATTGCGATTCAATTTTTATTGTAATTGTATTTCATAATTCATATTTTTCACAAGATTTGTGAAGGCGTTTATCTATCGATGGGGGGGGGGGCGCAAAAAGCTTTGAAAAGTAGAGTAGAAAATTTTTATCGACAAGTATTTGAGAAGCACTAATTTAACATTAAGAGTACAAATCCCTTAAATCCCCATAATTAAGAAAATTACAAGTAGAATTATACGAAATTTGAAATTAACGATAACTTTAAGATTATAAATAAAATACACGAGCCAGTGAAGGCTTACAACACGAATGTTATGCTACGCCAAACAATGAGAATATATGATATAAACGTTAGAAGAAATGAAGGTAAAAACTAGTTTACCAGATGGATCTTTAGATCATCCTGGGGATTATCACCCATGTTTACCAAAGACAGTATACCCCCAGGGGAAAAAAGATAACTAGGGTACTTAGGTATCATTATGCCCATATTATCCTATAGAAGATAACCACCTGAGGGGTGTGATAGTGAAATTTACTGGGGTGAGAGCCAGATATAGCCATACTGCGCCAAACAAGGAAAATATGATCTAGACGTTAAAACACTGAAAAAAAATATTGGTCGACAAGAAGGAGAGTTGAAAATAGAGAAAGAGTGAAAGGGAAGTTTATGGGTGCATGAGCCAGATGTGGCATTGCTGCGCCAAACAAGATGTAACTGTGGTCTAGACGTGTGAAAATAATCGGAAAAAAAAAGAAAGAAAGAAAAAGAAAAAGAGAAAAATTGGTTGACAAGAAGAAGGGTCGAGGGAAAATAGAGCAGGATCACTAGGGTATTCCGGAGTCACGTCACCCGTGTTTACCAAAGAGAGTAAACCCCATTGAAAAGAAAAGATCGCTAGGGTGCCTCGAGGTCATGATGCACGTACCTACCTAAAGAAGGCAAGCCCCTATGATCTCCTGATATAATCCTCAGGGCCAGGATGCCCGGCTATACCCCCAGAAGCTGGGTACCCATTTTAGTCGCCTCTTATGACATGCATAAGCTGCAGTGGGGCTATTCTGTCACACTCGGTCAACCACCTGAGGGGAGATCAAATGCGGCCATGCTACGCCAAACAAGGTGTAACTGTGTTCTCGACATTAAAAAAATGGGGGGGAAAGATAAAAATTGATTGACAAGAAGAATTGTCAAAAATAGAGAAGGACCCCTATGGTATCCCAGGAGCGCGTCCTTCGTGTACCAAAGATTGCGTTCGTAATTATTAACGTCGTACTGAGAAGCAACACGATGGCTATTGGTGACGATGCTTGTAATTCTGAACCTAAGTCAAGTAAGGAGGACCTACACCAGAGTTTGCATCTCCCTCTCCTAACTTCCTCATCACGCCAAAGGGAGGACTTTAAGTCTCGACAGATTTAACTGCATCAGTCCAGGCTACAAGGCTCGAGATCCTGACTCGATAAAAACCGCCACCCGCGAAACCGCTGTGATGACTACTAAGCTACCATGGCTCCCAAGTGTGACTGTGATCTGCAATTGAAGATGGTAAAAATTGGTTGACAAGAAGGATCGAAAATAGAAAAGGATCGCTAGGGTACGCCGGGGGATCATGACCCGTGATTACCGAAGACAGAAAACCTCATAAGAAAGAAAAAAATAACTGGGGTGCTTTAGGTTCATGATTCCCGCTTTTACCTGAAGAAAGTAAGTCCCTAAGGAACATACACAGCTCAGAATTAAATTTTACCACTTGACCTTAGATCAGAATTATGTACTCCGTCGCAGTAACTCTAATTTGTTTATTAATAACGCACTAAAGAGCAAGAAGGAACATCGTACTGAGTAATTTTGAATCTCGGTCAAGTGATGAGGGACACCTGAGTTGTCACTCCTCTCTCCAAACTTCCACACGATTCCAAATGGGAAGGGACTTACAGCCTCGACAGTTTTAATGTGCATTAGCCCCAGGGTCATCAATAGCAATAGGGTTTAATTCCACGTCTCGTCGCAAACCGCCACCCGTGAGTCCGCGTCCACTAGGCTACTGCGGTCCAGTTTACCAAAGAAAGCAAAACGTATAGGAAAATAAAATATCCCTAGGATACTACGGTATCAGGACTGCCATACTTACTTAAAGAAGGTAAGCCTTCGAAGCGATCAAATACGTGAACACGCTGAAACGATTAGGGGCCATAATGGAAAAATTCTTTTAAAAATAATAGAATTAATTAATCCATTAATTTCTTAATTTAGGGAATGAAGTTCTTGCCTCAAAGAAGACGTATAATATCGCATATGAGTAAAGAAACCGTGGGCAAACTTTAAGATATTTTTAGGAAATTGACTCATCAAGGATATTCGGCTATCTCGTTCTCCTGATGTGAGGATTCGCAGATTTTTTTTCTGTGAGGATATTTAAGAAACAGTTTATGAAGGTAATTCCTAAACAATAAAAGGTTTGAATATTTTAGTATTACTCAAATTATACAAGAAGTCAGCATCTTTTAAAAGCGTTTCTTGAAACATGCGCACATGAGTTAAGCTTTGCCTCCTAGAAAGAGTGAAAGAGTAATGTGGTGAATTTAATTGCGCAAGATGCAGATATGGCTATGTTGCGCCAGACAATGTGTAACTGTGATCTGCACGTTGATAAAATGAAAAAAAGATTTTAAGAAATTGATTGACAAGGAGGATCGAAAATAGAGAAGGATTGATAGGGTATCCAGTGGGAGTTACCTTCAAGGACATTTGACCTCATGGGGCAGAAAAAGGATTACTTGGATGTCTCGGGAGATTTATGCCCGAACTTACCTGAAGAAAGCAAGCTTCTGAGAGTTTGCCACCTACAATGAGGTTGCAGAGACTCTTCAACAGCAACGCCAGAAGTTACAACATCTTATGAACTAGCCCGAGTGTGAAGTCTTTTTTAGCCTGGTTGGTATAGAAGCAGCAAAAAGTGACCGGTCAACTTTTCTTCGGACCCACTGGACCAGGGTGCGAAACAGCCACTGGTACTCCACGGTCAAGCAAACATTTCCTCCTCTACGGGGTAGAAAAACATCCCCAGATGTTTCGGAGAAAACATCTTACGCCGAAAGATGAACATTTTAAGCAGTTGTTGTAAATAAATGTTCATTTTTTTAACGTTTAGTTTGAAGTACTTTTCACCATTAATATAAATATAATTGCTTAAGTTGTTAATTAAATAAATTGTAAGTAACTGCAATAAATTAAATAGTTATTAAATTGTTTGCATAGTAAACTTTTGCATCGTCAGCACGGGAATTCTTAAGACACCATGTATATTCTAATACGACACAGAAATTTTTTTATCTTAATACTTTATTACTATAGCTTAGGCAAGCTTAAAATATTTTAAAAAGTATTAATTTTTTGAAAGTATTGTTGCAGAGATTAATTTCATTCTGGTTTAGAGTAAATAATATAATTTTTATATAATAAAAAAATAACTGAGAACACAAATCTTATACTATGAAATAAGCAAATAGCTATTAACAATATAAACACGTCGTTTAATTGCATACAGACAATCTTATAAATCTTGAAGCAGTATTACCAATTTCCGACATCAGCCATTTGCCAATTTTATATCAAAAATAATATTAATATTATTAAAAAAGCAATAAGCTAGCCTCAGAGGATTAAAGGAATTTTAACACATTTTTTTACGGAAATTTTATTGTTATATTCGCAATTTTTAATAGTATAAAACATCTTCCCATAAGATACAACAAAGAAATAAACTATGCGGAAATATTTTATGTAACACAACATATGGACAGAAATTCTGAATAGTCTTGAAAAATAAAAAGTTTATTTAGATATACATTCAATAATATGCCTAATGAATACTAAAATGTGATTTAACATAAATAACCAAATTAATAAATTAGTAAAACAAATTAACAAAATATATAATCACACACACATAGAATTAAATATATGAAAATAGTCAAAATTGCTTACTTTTAGGATAAGTTTACTCCTTTTATTAAAGCACAAATAGCGCCCATTCTTTTGGCCTATTATATGAAACCCATGCAAATTTTTATAATGTGCTGTTTGTATAATAAGGTTTGCTAGAAAAAAAAACGACATATTTAATGTTAACATAGATTTTTACTTCAATACGTTAACAAAACTATGAATATATGTATGTTAATATGAAAATTATTATCGGGTTTTTTTCCTTGCCGCGCATCCTGCTTTATGCTCGAGCGCGCGAATTAAACTGGTTTCTAAAGGATCAAATATATAAATTTCACCAGGAAAATAAGTTTAACTCCACTATCTTATTTAATTAAACCAATATATTTATTTATTATTTTTTTACAAACATTTTTATCAATTCAAAAACCAAGTTTAAGCTACATGTATTAACTATTCCAAAAAAAAAACTATTCATTTGCAAGATAATTTTTAAAAGCTTCATTTTTTCAATATTGTATAAATTTCCAATTAAAAATTAAATATTTTCAAGAAATTTTAATACAGTTTATCATATTGTGTGTTTAAAGAACTTTTTGAAAGTTTATTTTCCCCGCGTGTAATGTTTATAACGCAATAACTATTATTTTAATTATTAAAATTCATCGATGAGAAGAAAATTAGCTTAGTTTTTAAAATCGTTTTACCTTCAGAAGTTTTGACAATAGACTTGTCCCAAACACGAAAACCTAATTTTAAAAATGTTGAACATACACTCGTCGCATTTTTTGTTTGTTTATTATTAATGATTTTATTGAAATTGAAACGTTATTTGTAATCTGCTGAAAATTGATTTCAGACATTATTGAACATAAGAACTTCCTATCTACAAAGCAGGTGTATGGGTGGGAGTTTCAGTTAGGCTTTATGATAACTACGTCATGGCTTTCAGGGGGAAACGATTCTTCAAATCAAACAAATATTATTACATTTTCAACTGTAGCTATCAATATCTCATTCAGAAAGGAAAAATCATCCCTTGCCCCAACACTGATGTGGGTTGAAAAAATTACAAAAGCGGTGTTATGTTAAAGCAATTTAATATCCTTCGATAAGCTGCCATCTAAAGCAAACATTTCTCCAAGAAAAGTATGTTGCGTGTGGTTTCCCCTAAGCACATATTAGACTAAGGAACCAAACTATCAAGAGTGGTTATAACGGATTGACTCCACTTAGTAACGATTCTAAAGCTGAAACTCCCAGGAAAAGCTGTCAAGTTGACAGGCAGAGGATTTTTGGACCAATTATTCCAAGGGGAAGCACATTACATTAGGTTAAAGGTTAGCGTCGCATGATTTAGAGGTGATAAGCTATAAGGTTGGCGAACTAGTTGCCCAGAATGGATCTCAAGCAACAGGAACTAAATTGCTATTTTGATCGGTAAGTGTGGAGGGATCTGCGATATCATCTATGCCGGCTCTCTTGAAGGGTAATTGTTCTTAGTGTTGCGAGCGCCAATTAAAAAAAGAAACTCGAGAAGCTTGCGTCAAAATGGCGTAGGAAAGATGACAAATGTGAAAATACGTTAAATGTTTAAGCGTGTAATTTTTTAAATTTTTTTATTTGTAATCGCCATTGAGAACCGCTGATCGTGTGAAACTACATGGCAGAGATAAACTAGAGCTTTGAATTGTATAATAATGATTAAGTCCTCACATATTCTCTTTAAAACATATAGAGTTTGGAGATAAAAGCAGTAAACAGAGAATTTTCATATACAGTATAATGACTAAAAACGAAGCTTTGATTAATGCGATGGAACATAAAAAAGATGTTTTTATTGAAATATTATTTATTGTTAAACTTGGAATTTCTAACCGAGAAATTGCACTGAAATTAATCAACGAATTAAAAAATACTAAGAGTGAAGCTTGAGTTTAAACTGAAATTTTTAAATCGTCTTTATAAATACCAACTCTTTAAAAAAGTTAAAGAAAATAGCATAAACAGTGGTAAAACACGAGTAAAAGTTGAGGTTTATGATGTAAAAGTCAGATCTAGCTACAAAACCCAAAACAATGCACATCTGTGATGTAGACGTTCGAAAAAAATTCGGAAAGAAAGGTGAAATTGGTTAACAAGAAAGGTCAAAAATATAGAAAGCTTCGTTTTGGGAATCCAAGTGAAAAAACATACTAAGTGCCCCAAAATAATATCCCATAGTTCCTTTTCCTAACTCTAAGCATGACATATGAGTTGAAGATAAAAATAAAAATATGTATACAACCAAAAAAAAATTGTAATGGACATACAAGGAGCTTCTCAAATAACTATATAACTGAACAAATTTATTATTGAAAAGCAATTATGAAAACTTTTGCAATATTTTGCGAAAGCACCGTGAAAACGCTGATCGGGAATCACTGAGCTAGCATTTAGTTTTTCTAATAAATCTGTGGTAGTGTTCGGTCGAAACATTAATGCTTTTTAAGGCGGAGCCTGAGTGGTTAATTTCTTTCTTTGGTCAAACGTTGTGCTCGTATTGATAATACGAGCTGTTATGTTCAAAGAGATAATTTATATTTCATAAATGTGTTTGTTAAATTTATTCAAAACTTTAATCAAATTTTAATAGCAAATTTAATTACAGTTTGGGCTGTCTGGATTCCCCAAAGCTGTCACAGAATTCCCAATGAGCTCAATTTGCTTTTCACTGCAATGATTCACAAATTTGTAATTTCTTATAAAGGTATGCAATGAATTTGATCTATCTAGCATCAGGCGGAATTTGGTTGCGCCGTCCCTTCTGTTGACATCTGCAATAATATCTTTGCACACAACCTGCAACAAAAATGTAGTAAATTATAGAAATTCCTTTTAAATTTTTTAAAAAATTCTTATCAATTATCATTATAAATTTAGTATCTATTAAAAATGCCAAAGGGAGAAATATTTAATAATGCTGTGTTTTTCTAAAATACTAAGTGATTGCTCGGCGCATTTAGCAAAATTACTTCACTCGTTTAATTCATGGCTGTTTAAGAAATTAAAATTTAAACCTTTGTAACAGATGACATCCTTTCTGAAACCTGAAAAGTTAACTGGTGCAATTTATATATTACATAAAGTTTCTGAAAATTCTATCCATGTTTATTTTTAGAATAAAATCAAAAAAAGGAGGAGATAAAAAGTTAAATTCTGATTCAAAGAAGCAAATCAGTAAGACTAGAATTCATTTTCTGGATAATTATGTTTGATACATTGATGTAAATTTTTCATGAGGGCAGTAAGAAAAAATTGTGAAATTTAACAGTTCCAATTTTTTTATTATTAATATTCACGAATAATTTCTTCAGATACATTTGCAATAAGTTTGTAGCATTTACGAGATAATCATATCCAAACGACACTACATTCTGAAGTTTACAAAAGTTCATCAAGTCTTGGAACTTTATCAATATTTTAAAAAAAAGGGTATTTACAACATAAAATGCTCGTGTAATATTGTGAAAATTCTTGACACTGGAATTCGTTACGTAGAATACGTCATTTTAACACATCCATGAATAATACCATAACACCCCTATTATAGGAGAAAGTCCTTAAATGTATAATCATCGTGTTTATCATCTGACTGCAAGACACATCTTGATCGAATGTTTTGCTTTTGACACATTATCTCGGCTTGGTTAGGGAAAACCCCCAAATAAAAAATATTTCATTTTCTTACCTGTGATATTGGTTTTACTCTCTACATTCAAAATTATACAAATAGCCTTTTTTTCTACGTTTTATGCAAATATAAACTTTTAAATTAATTTATTAAAATGAACATTTTTGTGTTTAACAAAATATATCCCATGAAGTCTCAGTTCCAGAAATTTCAAAGTACCCAATCATGACAAATCTTTAATATAGCATTGAAAAAAATAGATATGTTGAATGAAAAATTCAAGAGAGGAAACAAATAAGAAAAGACCCATGTTCCTGGATATTTCTCATTTCGGAAAAAAAAGGGGGAATTTCTAAATCCCTGGTATCTTTTTTTTATTCACTCGAATTCAATATTGTTCACAAAACTAAAAGTATTGCACCTAGCAGTATTTATCACATTTCAAATAATTTTACAAAATTTCTTTAAGTTTATTGAGCAAGAGCCATGATTTTTCTCATTACTGGAAAATAAAGCGCGAGCGTGTGTGCAAACGAGAAATCCAAGAATTTGACACATTTTTATTTGATTTCGGCGGCATTGGCTTATGCTTACACATCACCCCAGGCTCTTTCGTTCGCACCCCTCAGCTCTGTTATCTTTGCGTTTTTTCTTGACAGTTCTTTTAAGAAGCTGATTGGACCTGTCAACGTTCAAACTCCAGGAGTCTGCTCCTACAAATAAGAGTAAATCACACTTTTGTTTACAAAATCTCACCATAGGAGAACGAACATTCGGGGAATTTTTATTTGCATAACTTGTCAATCAAACTCTCCAGCTAGGCTGAGATATTTTTTCTATTCGAGCACCTGGTAGGGGAGAATATAATCTAATTTGTGTTCAAACGAGAAAGAATGTATAGCATACCAATGCAAATACTTAGTTGTATGCTTAGAAAATTATTTTATATTTTCATTGCTCATTATAATATAAAGGAAACGTTGAGATAGAACTTTAATGATGGGAATGATTCTTTCGAGAAATTTTAATAAATATGTATATGCCTAAGTAAGGTAAATATAGCATTTGAAATTGTAAAACAAATTTGATGATAAAGTGTATGCTAAGCATGACCAACTTTCTGGCATGTGGCCACAACGAATATCTTTACGGATGAGCCAACATAATTCAGTGGTGCAGCATGGATTTCTGCCACTCAATGCAAACCCTAAATTTGCCGTCCTCCTACTAAATTTGAAGCCCCCTGTAGAACAAAAAATACCATTAATGCATTGCGTGCTCATAAAAATAAAATTATTTACAATTTAATACGTTTAAACGAGAAAATAATATTCTAGAGGTACAACTGCAAAGCCATGAAAAAATTTAAAAAAAAAAAAAAAAAAAAAAAACCGAGCATTTACCATAACACTTCGAAAATAGGAAAAATATTAAAACTTGATTCCACTAGAAGCAACAAATTTAGGTGCTCGTGAAACTTTCTTAAAGTGTCTAATAAACAATGTCAATGCTGCACCGCTCTTCTAAATAACAAGAAAGTTGAAATTAAATGTCACCTGCTCACCGTCACGTCTATAATTTATTCAAGGACAATAATTCAAAAGTAAAAGTGGACATACCAATAGCATTTCTTGAATGGCAACAACGGATCGCGACCGTTTCGAAACCCAAAAGGTGAAATTCATTATTTTAATTTGAATAAAATATTTGACAAGTTATTATTTAACTTCACATAAATGTATGTATTACGACTCTATTTTGAACCACTTCTACTTGTTCAACTGCCTTGAAATTATGCATACGTACCTCTGTAGTCCTGACGAATATACAGTTATCTGGTCTAATGACCATGGCTTGATGCTGATATCAGCTCAGCCGTTCTCTGTCGCCCCCCCTGCACCCCCCCGGGGTTATGGCCCTCTCTTCCCCCATCACGCTACGCCTGTGCAGTAATTTTATAATTTTTAAAATTTCTATTTATTCAAAATTATTGACTGCGAACTACAATATTCAACTATAAACTGTTGCTAATCGTGTTGAATCCATTCACTATTTCCCTAAACAATAGTAGTAAAGTTTTAGCCTCTGTTAATAAAATAACGCCGTTAGTCTGTTGCTGTATTTCTTAATGCATCTAATTTTAAATATTTCGATTTCAGGAAACGAGAAAATAAGTTTATTTACATTGTGCTGATTAATTAGAGCAGTAACTCCAAGTCTCGTAAGTTGAAATTCGAGTGAAAAACATTGATATTTATTCAGCTTTTTAGTTATTATTATTATTAAAACCGTGTAGTAATAAAACTAAACGAAAAATTGCTTATGGACATCTGTATTTCCAAGAAAAGTGAGATTAATTTAGTTTTGTTTTTATTGACGTTGCCCAAGAAGAAACACTAGGGTTATTGGCGATGTATCGCGTAGTTTTGAACCTCGGTCAAGTGACGAGGACGATACCTGAGCTGGCACCCCTTCTTCTAACTTCCACACCACACCAACGGGAGGACTTTGGGTCCCGACTGATTTAACATGCATCAGCCACGGCTACATGATGGTTCAAGAAAAGTGAGAATCGGAATATTTTTGCTGCGATATAAAAGGTAAAGTTATCTGCTTGATAAGAAATAATACCGTTAATTTACCAAAGCAATGTAACATTAATATGAGCAACACAAGCACTATGGTACAAGGGGAAGAACTACCATCGTAACTACATATAGTGAGGCCCACATGACTTTTACTCACTAGAAAGTAACTAAGAATAAAAATTTGTTGGCTAAACTAAGGATGGAAATGTGTTTGACATACTTGTCGTCTGCACATATTATGCATAGGATAAAATAATTTTAAAATTATCTCAGACATTTAACTGGTAACTATTAATAATGAGGGATGAGACAGTGTGATGGTTATTGCAAAAGTTTTACATGAAATAGATAATTAGTATTTAACAATACTTAATATTAGTGTGAACTCATCTATGTACTTATTTGCACTAGAAAAAGATGAAAACTAGCATCCAGCAAATAATCGCATTATTTGCACCTTAGCTGTCGTACCGTTGAATTGAATATCTTTTTGAGGTATGAGTACATTACTAAAGGTGATCCACCTACCTCTTCAGTCCAATGTCTAGTTTTCGAGCAGAATTTAGGAGAATTTTCGAGAGATAAAACGTTTTGCGCCTGTGAAATAAAGAATTACTTTTATGGTCATATTTCTAAAGTGAAGAATAGTTAAAATAGTTATTTCAATTGGCGTAAGAGTCGGGCATGGCCATGCAGCGCCCAACAAGGTAAAGCTGTGATCTGGACGTGATAAAAAAAATTGAAAAAATGTGGCCATGCTACCCCAAAAAAACTGATCTAGACGCTTGGAAGATTTCAAATAGATAAAAATTGGTTGACAAGAAGTGTCGAAAATAAAAAAGGATAGCTAAGGTACTCGGGAGCACGTTATCCACGTTTACCAAAGACAGTTAACCTTACAGGAAAGGAAAAATCTCCAGGCGTCCCGGGATGATAATGCTCGTATCTACCTAAAGATGGCAAGTCCATGAGGTAGCCTGATATATTCACCAGGGGAAAGGTGCCAGACTATATCCCCCAGACACTGGCACCCATTTAAATCTCCTCTAATGACATGAATTCAGCGGAACTATTCTTTCACACCCGGTCACCCCACGGGTGACTTTTGACTACAGACTTCGTAATTTTAAGGCTTGATAAACAAAGAGGACGACACCTGATCTGGCACTTCCCTCACCAAACAGTTCCACCATGACAGATTTAACGTGTATCACAAGATGGGTCTTTAGTAGTATGAATAACTGTTAGAGTTTAACGGTGCAAGAGATAGATGTGGCTATGATTCGTCAAACCAGGTGTAACTGTGATCTATACGTTTGAAGAAAAATTGGGAAAAGGTACAAATTTGCTGCCAAACAGGAGAGTCGAAAATAGAGAAGGATCTCTAATGTATCCCGGGGTGCGTCACTCGTGTTTACCAAAGACAGTAAGTTCCATGGTGGTATGGATGGTTGATTGGATTTATTAGCGTCGCACTAGAAGGCTATTGGCGACGGACTTCGTGATTTTGAATCTCGGTCAAAGGACGAGGACGACGCCTAAGATGGCACTCCCCCCTCTTTACTTCCACACCACGCCAACGGGTAGAATTTGAGCCACGACTGTTTTAACGTGCATCGGGAGTTCTTAGAAGCGTCAAACTTGAACCTACGCCTCGACGAAAACCGCCAGCTGCGTGTCCACTACCATGACCACTAGGCTACTGGGGCCACAAGCTCCATGGGAAAGAAAAAGATCACTAGGATGCCTCAAGGTTATGATGCCTGTACCTGCCTAAAGAAGGCAAGTCCCTGAGAATGGGTCTTTAGTGGTATTAAAGTCTAGAACTCACGGCTTGAGAAAAACATCGCCGGCCACAAATTAGCAATCATGACTACTAGACTACCAAGGCCACCACTTTCGCTATTCGCATTGATATACGAGGTCATGCTAATATTACAGGCTTCACCGAGTGAATTTTTTGTGGTTCTGAACACTACGTTTCTTATCATGCCTTTAATATTCCTTTTAAAACGAAAAGTTTGATGTAACAAAACGAGAGTGCTAGCTGCAGAGGATTCGTTGCCGACAGAGCAATCGAGTCCACTAGTTAATGCCTACACGACTCAGTATCCAACAGAATTTGGTATTAAAATCTCTCCTGTATAGAAGATATTAGAAACATCAGTTATCACAAAGAATTACTATTATCTAGATATTTCCCGTTTCCAAGACTCTCGTGCTGTCAGTGTAAGTACAGGATTTCTAGAACTGGAACTTTCAACCAGCTTAAGGGCACAGTAAATGGGAAGGAAAATATTTTTTTTTAATTAGCAACGAAGTAATTGATATTTGAATTGCTTATCGAACACATATACATTGAATACAATTACAAAGCATGAAGAAATGACATACCATCATTAGAAGACTCAAAATCACAAGGTTAACAGGAGGCCTGAAACATAAAAAGAATAATTTAAGGAAATATAATATTCATGTGTATGTACAAAAATAAACAATACAGTTGGAAATTTCTTAAATACACTCTACAACAACAACAACAACAACAACAAAAAAAAAAAAAAAAACGACGCACCAAGAAGGAGTTACCCGATTGTCATGAAATTTCTTATGTATAGACATTTGAACCCAACATACAAATGATTAAAATTTCGTGTCCAATGAATGAATAGCGGGGGCTACAGCGTATCAGAATTGCGCACTCAGCAGGTGTATATAAGAAGCGATTCTCAATGTTATGGTCAAATTTTCTATTGCATTGCGATTTAGGATACCATTCAACGACTGAAAAACTGCCTCGTCACAGGAATCGAGCTCATTACGAGCAAATGTCAGAGTTTGAAAGAGGTCGTATGCTTGGATTGAAAGAGGCAGGTTAGGCAAATTGGAGAATCGCTCATCATATGGGTGGAAGCGATGCGACGAATAGAAGATAATGGCAAGAATAGGGGGGACAATGGCAGATTTCAACGTCGTGATGGTAGCGGTCGTCCTAGGGTCACAGCAGATTGGGAGGACAGAGTGATTGTCAGATCAGCTGTCACAGCGCCTGATTCATCGTTATCAACCATCAGACGTGCGACCCTCAAATGAGTGTCCACCACGACCATTCACAAAAGGCTGATAGAGAGAAATCTACGTTCGCACCGACCACTACGCCACCTGTTACTCACGCCTGCACACTGTCGAGCCAGATTACAGTGTTGCTTGTCTCAATAAGGTTGGAATGATGCTGACTGGGGACGTCTAGTGTTTAGTAACGAATCCAGCTTCCAACTGTGTCCTGACGATCATCGAAGACGTGTCTGGAGACGCCCACGGCAGCGTGCCGATCCTGCTTTCACTATTGCACGCTACACAAGACCTCAACCAGGAGTTACCCGCTTGGTCGTCATTAGAGTTACACTTACAGCACAGCGGTACGTCGATGACATTCTGAGACCTGTTTTGCTACCGTTCCTTTTGCAGTACCTTGGGCTTATTTTTAGCAAGATAATGCCAGACCACATACGGCACGTGTTCCTATGAACTGTCTTACAGCTTGTCAAACACTTCCTTGGATATGATGGGAAGGCGACTGCATCTACCAGGAAATGTTGTTGACCTCGCCCGACAATTGGAGCAAATTTGGCAAGAAATACCTCAGGAGACCATCGGGGAGCTTTATCACTCAATGCCACGTCGTGTGGCAACTTGCATCCAGGCTAGAGGTGGAACAACACCTTATTGAACTCGTTGCTTTGTAATTTTGTAACTCTGAAATAAATCATTCAATTTTTCTGAAATTTTAATCAGTTTCTATTCTGTACATAATTGTCCTATCCGCCAATTTTTGTTTCCAACGGACAGCTCGTTATTGGTGCGTCTTTTTTTTTTTTTTTTTTGTTATGAGTATATTTATATATGACATACGAAGGATGTTCCGAAACTAGGTTTCCTCATTCTTTTTCAGAAGGATAATTTATTGTTTAAAAAATAAACAACCATGCCATCATGAAGTATATACCTTGCTCTATTTTTCGACAGAGTCGCAATTGATATTGACACATTAGTTGAAGCGTGCAATCAGTTTGAAGAATCCATTCCAGTAAAACTTAGTGCCTGCGATGCAAAGAATTGTCATACAGCTTGCTCCACCAAAGTATAGTTTCGGATGGACCAGAGCAAGACCAATACGCAGTGTGGAAGCTACTTCTGACACAATTGTGCACCTATCCGCTAACACAATGTCCTGTACTCTAGAAATGTTGTTTTCATTCGTGGATGTTGAGGGACGCCCACTTCGTCCACACTCTGCCTTCTTTCACTGAATTCAAAACTAGTGTCCAATCATTTGAAGAGACATGACCTGTTCATCATACACAGTCTGGGAATGTTCATGGATGATTAATACCATGTGCTCATTCACACTGGATAACAGAACGCACCTCCAATTCCGACCATATTATCAGTCACGTCTCAGGCACGCTCTTCTACTGCTACTCTCTTTTCTTCGTTGCTCTGCGCATGCGTTATTTTCCCTTCACTGACTCTACTTTCGTCGTTGAACCAGCAACAAGTGTGGATTCTTATGCTGGTTGTTTATTTCATTTGGTGTACCATGGGTTTTTCCAAAAAATGACGATACTTTCTAAACATCCTTCATTATATATATATACAGAGAGAGAGAGAGAGAGAGTGAAATAAAAAAAATCGACCATCGGGGAGCTTTATCACTCTATGCCACGTCGTGTGACAGCTTGCATCCAGGCTAGAGGCGAGTCAACACTTTCTTGAGCTTGTTACTTTATAACTATGTAATTCTGAAATAAATCATTCCATTTTTCTGAAAATTTAATCATTTTCTATTCTGTACATAATTTTCCTATCCGCCAATTTTTGTCTCCATCGTACAACTCCTTCTTGATGAGTCATTTTTTTTTTAGTTATAGAGTGTATATATAAAATAGTAAAGCAATTTATCTGCGGCATGAAAATACTGTTTACAAAGTGTTGAAGAATAAAATGAGCGTTTGAAGACAAAATTGCTCTATATTTCACGATATAATAAAAATAAATAGACCTTTTTAAAATACTTCAGACTACTATGGAAAAAATAAAAACATAAAAAGATAAATTAGCATTAGTACAGTTTTATATTTTTGTATTTTATGCTCTATATAACCATAAAAACATGTATTTTCATTTTATAAATCCAATGAAAGTATAAAATAAAGCCTGAATTCAAAATTATGTTATTTCTTCCTCTTATCATATTCTTTTTTCTGTTTCGAATAAAACATTTTCAAATCATCTCTAGTGAATAAAGATGACATAAAAACAAGAGAAAAAGTACACTAGAAAATAAAATTGGTTTCACTTATTACTTCATATTTCTCGGGAAATAAAGAAAACAGTAACACAATTTACGACCAATTAAGTACCAAAACATTGCAGAAATCAGTGTATGGAACACTAATTAGTGCAATTGCGAAACTACGTTTAATTAATCAGTGGATTCAATCTGTAATGATACATAAAAGGAAACTAGTTGTGTGGTCTAACCGGTATTCCAAAAATTCCTAACATAGGTTTAGCAAAAAAAATTGAACAGAGATTGCAAAAATTAAAAACAGTTTAATCTTTAAGTCATATTTCGTTACACTTGTAAAAATATTTCCTTAGCTAGAAAAAAAATAAAAATTGACAGAATACCACATGAAATATTTATCATACATGTATATAACTACACATTTAGGGGGTAAATATACAAAGTAGAAACAAAACGAATGCATACGATTTGAAAATAAACATGTTTTCAAATCCGGTAAAAATATTTTCTTTCACTTTTTTTTTTTTTGGCCAATTAAACCTAGTGGCCATGGTCGCGGACTCGCGGCTAATGGTTTTCGTCAAGACATGGTTCGAGTCTTGATAACACTATAGACTCGCCGTGCCATCGGGGCTGATGCACGTAAGACCTATCGAGTTTCATAATCCCCCCATTGGCATGGTGTGGAAGTTAGGAGAGGGAGGTGCCAGTTAAACGTCACTTGACCAAGGTCCAAAATTACGAGGTCCGTCGCCAATAGCCCTCGTGTTGCTTCTAGTGAAACGTCCATAAAATCAATCAATCAACCTTCACTTTTTGATTACGTATTCTTTAATAGAAATTAAGTTAAGAAAAAAGTTTTAAAATGTAATGTTCTGAATAGGAAGTTATCCAGCTTCATTTAAATTTTGTTATTACATAATTAAAAAAATTAGTTGATCTGCGGAGTCGAACTCTTAATTTCCCCCTATTGTGGAAAAATCACAGTTGACATGACAGTTGCTTAGGAATTTTTACATGCTAGATGCTTTATTTAACAAATATTTATATCATTAAAAAGTTCCCTTTGTGTAAATTTAAAAGTATTCTTAATGACCAAAAGGTGTGCAGGTCTTACAAAGTTATACAGAGATACCCAGAATGCGAGTAGAAGGTTGGGTTTTGACTGATTGTTTATTAACGTCGCACTTGGAAGCAACAGAAAAGCTAGTTGCGACGGACCTCGTAATTTTGAGCCCTGGTCGAGTGACGGACAGATTTCACGTGCATTAGCCCCCACCCCACACACAATGGGTTTTTTGTGTGATCAGGACTCGATGCCGGTCGCGAGTTTATGACCATGACCACTCGGTCACCAATGCCGGCAAATACAATAACTATCCTAAATTATCTTTACGTAAATATTATTAATAATTTATAACAATGATTTCTAAAAATATGAAGGAAAGCAAACTACACCAGCAATATGCTACGTAACCGAGTGAGTGAGTGATTGAATGTAAAGAGTTTTTGGCGCAAGAGCCAGATATGGCTATGCTGCGCCAAACAAGATTTAACTGTGGTCTAGACGTGAAAAAATTGGAAAAAAGACAAAAAATGGTTAACAAGAAGGAGGGTTGAAAATATAGAAGGATCCCTGGAGTGCGTCACCCGTGTTTACAAAAGACAGTAAAAACCATGGGAAAGAAAAAGATCACTAGGGTTTCTCGGGGTCATGATGCCCGTACCTACCTAAAGAAGGCAAGTTTCTGAGGTCCCCTGATATAATTCCCAGTGTCAGGGTGCCCGGCTATACCCCCCCCCCCCAAGCTGGTACTCATTTTAGTCGCCTTTTACGATATGCATGAGCTACCGTGAGACAATTCTGTCATTCCCGGTCACCACACGGGTCGCTACGTAACCGAATAGCAAAGATTGATGTACAATTCGGCTGAATAGATAGCAAAAGCATCAAATGTTAGTTTCAGTGTGATTTAAATTCTATTGATAATGTTCCTTTTTCAAAGAAAATGTTCATTTTAAATAGAATCATACATACGAAAAAAATCCAAACATCAAAACTCACAAATTTTGAAATAACTCACTGGTGATTTTCTTGAGAAAAGTGATTCAAAAGAACTGTTTAAAAGATATTTGAACCAATATACAAAAGTTAAAGGGAACGAGAAAGATTCATAATTTCCTTTCATGCTAGTCTTGAAAATTTATGAATTATGAGAGAGAGACTCATTTGAAGGATGTGTGTGTGTTTTATCCTCTTATATTTCTAAATTATTACAGCTTCATTACTGTCAGCATAAATGCCTCAGAATTTTCAAATCATGTAACATAAATTTGGACCATTTAGGCAACAAGTCCTCAGAAAGGTATTCTCCCTTTTTGAGGTCTCAATCTTGTTTCTTTATTGAACGCACCCGAAAATATAGTTCTGATTGACACCAAATGTTCACTAAACACAGCCAGTGAGTGAATGCGAAAGAAAGTGAAGTTTAATGTCGCAAGAGCTAGATGTGGCTGTACTACGCCAAACAAGTTGCATTTGTGTTCTAGACATAAGAAAAATGAGAAATAAAAGTAAGAATTGGTTGCCAAGAAGTAGGGTCGAAAATGGGGGAAATCACTAGGGTATCCCGGGGTGCATTCCCCTTATTCAACAAAGAGAGTAAACTCCAAGTTTTTCCGGGGTAAGTTTCACTTCAAAGCAAAGTATATCAGCGAAGCCAATTGATTGATTGAGTGAGTGAATGTAAAGTTTATTGGCGCAAGAGCCAGATATGGCTATGCTGCACCGAACAAGATTAAACTGTGGTCTAGACGTGAAGTTGAAAAAAAAGGTAAAAATGGTTGACAAGAAGGAGGGTCGAAAATAGAGAAGGATCGCTAGGGTATCCCGGGAGTGCGTCACCCGTGTTTACCAAAGACAGTAAACCCCATGAGAAAGCCAATTGATTGAAACATTCTCTATTAACGTCGCATTCAAAGAAAATCGAAAGCTATTATCAAGTCTTCTGGAGCATCATGCAACACGAGTTCACGAGTTCGCGACCATAACCACTAGGCCTACCGCAGCCACATCAACTAAGTTGATATCTAAATATTCATCTCGAGAGGCATCATGTGAGACAATTTGATGACATCAAAAGATAACTTGATTTTCCTCAGTGAAATAGAGCAGTTAAGAAGTAACAACAGTGAATTAGAAGTAAAGGAGATCTGACGAAAAAAATGTTAGACTAAATAAAAATAATTAGGATACTTGCATTTTCATCTGTATAATATACACTTGCAGTTTAGAATCAAGATCAAGAAACGAAAACGACACCCGAGTTGGTACTTTATTTGCCTAATTTCCCCATTGTGCCACGTGAGAATTCAGAGTCTATTTAAAAATAGAGTAAGCTTGTCGTTTCTCTATTAAATTCCGCGTCGCACCATGCAAATTTGATGACGTTTATTTGAACTTAACGAAAAGTAACTAGTTATTCCGAACAATAGTCTTAGAGGAACCAAAACTCTTAAGAGGACCAACGACTTTGTCAATAAAGAGCTTTGACAGTCAGGGAGCTCGAGACCAAGACCACTGAGCTACTGTGGTCCAATCTCCGGAAAGGGAGTCTCGAAAACTATGTCATGAGAGATCATTCTACTATAAATCAAGCTGCTACGGCCCCAACTGATCATTAACCTGCATTAAAAGCATCATGAGAGTTATTAGCGACGGATCTCGTAAATTTAAGCCTCGGTCAAGAAACGAGGAAGATATTTGCCTAACCCCTCCATCCCATCAACATTAAGACTTTGAGCCGTGTCAGATTTTACGAATATCAGCCTCGCTACTCAACGATTGATTTGTGATTGTTTATTAATAGTCCACTTAGAAGCAACACGAAGATTATTGGTGACGGACTTTGTAATTTCAAAATTTGGTCAAGTAACGGTCAAGTAACTACCGTGCCATCCCAACTTGAGAACATCGAGCCTCGCCTATTTTAATGAGCAACCACCCCTGCTACATGACGGATCTTTAGTGGCATTCAGGACTCGAAACCACGTTACGGCGGAATCAACACGGGCCGCGAATTTGCGACTAGGACTACTAAGCTATCGTGACTACTTTGGACTAGAAAAGTATTTGGTTTCGAGAAAACAATAAAATTAATGATCATTCTAAACATTTTAACACCGATTTGGTTTGGTTTTGTTAACATCACACTAGAAGCAACACGAGGGCTGTTGGCGACGGACCTCGTAATTTTGGACCTCGGTCAAGTGACGAGGACGACACCTGAATTTTAACTCCGAAAAGAACAGTTTTATTTAATGTGTCCATTTAACTTTGAATAATCTATTAGCCAAGCAAATTCCGGAGAGCGAAACTAAGAAAGTCCGAGCATTAATTGCTACAAAATCTTGCTTTAATCGGTAACAACTCAAAGGAATCGATACTGAAAAACATTCTGAAAGAATGAGTCATTAGAAACATACAAAAGTGAGTGAATAAAGGTGAAGTTTTATGGCAAGAGTCAGATATGGTTATGTTGCACTAAAACAAGGTGTAATTGTGACCTGGACTTTGGATAAAAAGAGGAAAGTTAAGAAGGATTGAACAAAGAAAGGGTCAAAATAGAGTAGTTTAACTGAGGTATCCCGGGAGTGCGTCACCTGTGTTTAAGAAAGACAGTAAACCCCCAGAGGAAAGCACTCTCGTGGTCATAATTTCAGCACCTATCTTTAAAAGGAAAGTCCCTGAAAGTGAATAGTAAAAAGAGTAACTTATCAAAAATAATTAAGATTTTAAAAATTCTGTGTTTTAAGGAAACATTTAAACTATATAAAGTAATAAGTGTTATTATTTAGTAAATAAAACTAAAGAAAAAAAAAGATTCTCCTTATTTTTAGCGACATTCAATTGCGTACTTTTTATTTACTTCTGGATTATATAATTAGTAAGTAATTACATTGCCTTGTGATTATTTTGCAAAACGCTTTTTTATGTACTGTTGTACACGTAATTTTATTCAAAAATAAACATTGTTTGTACATTTTTCACCTTTCAGCTTAAAGAAGAAAAAAAGGAAAGAAAAATTTAACTTTAAGTATTGTAATATCAAAGAATAAAAATGTCACCCACTGAAAATAAACATTTGCTTGCGTGAAATATAAAAAGTGCGGTAGTAAATTACCATCATTCGTGAAAGAAAAATGTTACAAGTCATTTTGTTCGCACTAGTGTATATATTAAATAAGAATAATAAATTTTGTACAAAAGCACTTATTTTTAGAAACAATTCTTACTTTTCCCGTTTTTAGAGAAGACATCAATACAATCTGCATGTCTAAGGAATTCAAACTCTTCTCTTTTACGTTATTCACATAACAATTCACTCCTTTTTACATACAGCACATTATTTGTTCTCTCATTCATAACTTTCCATTCACAAATTCCTTTTTGACTGCTAGTAACCCCTCCTCTTTCTTGCTACATTTCTTCGTCAGGAGGGAGCTTCCAATTATTTAAAAAGTACAAATGTAGGTCAGAGTTGAAAATTCAAAATCTGCTCATTTGTGAATAATTCTCAAAAAAAAAATATTTTTTTTTCGGACAATACAAGGAAGAGCTATATCCGATATTGAATTTAATGGAATAATCTACTACGGATTAAAATCTAGAATAATAGCCACATTATTTACTCAGAAACTCAAATTACACATACAATAGTGCATCATCATTTTTTTTAAAACATCACTATTATATTTGAAGATGTGAAATTTAGAAAAAAAATTCAGTTGTTAACTGTTTATTGCTTAATTATAATAAGGGATATATTAATTAAACTGTTAATATTGGACAATGAAGCCTAAATTTCTATAATCTAAAGCTCATCCCGTCGTTTGATTGGGGAAAATCAGTGATGCATCGTTGGAAATCTTATGAAACGATTCTCCTTTTCCCAAGCGGATTTTAAAGTGTCTTCACATTGGAGATATTGTATTTATAGAATTGGCAAAGAATAAATTTTATTTCAAGAATAATCACAATCAAAAAATATAAATTGCTCTTGTTTTACGATTTTGGAAAGGAAGCAATAAATAAATTGCTCTATGAAAAAAGATTCCAGCAAACTTTTTAAGAAAAGAGGTATAAATCAATACATTATTTTGATAATCTCTGCTTCCATATTTTGAAAACGTTTGGATTATGGAATTATGTGTGTATCAAATGCGGGCGGTGGAGCGAAGAACAATATTTAATTTGGGTCTCTCTAAGAGAAAGAAAAAATATAAATTTTCGATATATAAGTAATTATGAGCTCTTAATTTAGCATTTGTAAGATATTCATAATTCATTGATTATTATTAAATATATCACTTGTCCTATTTGTATTCTGGGTTTTTTTTTCTCTCTACACACACAAGAACAGCAATGTCCAGAAATTACAACATTTCGATAATCTTAATAACGTAATCAGCGTTTTCAAATAACTGTTTAATGCACTTTGAAAAATATCTTTACTTTCATTTTTTCAAGAACAGTTTTCAGTGATAAAAATTTGCAATTTAATCTAATTTTATGTATAATCTCGTTCTGAGAATCGAGTACCACAGAAATTGTGTATTGTAAAAAATATATATATAAAGTCTTAGGCAAATATTTACTTTTCATAGCGGAGTTCTTCAGTCCGCCGCTTTAAATTCAGTTACATAATCTCCCCCTAGACCACATATAGCTTTTCCTCTTAACCCTCATCTAAACATCAATCCCGGACTAAAGGTTAGTGTATTCTCAAAGAGTTTTTGTGCTTTCCGACATGTGTAAACAGTAGTGATACACAATAAAGTAGCAAACTCTTCTTTGTGTGCAAAGGAAATGTACTCAAATCATAGGTAAGTACAATTCTGTAACATCTGTAATTCACTTGTTGAATATTGGTAATACAAAGTTAAATAGGCGTTGGTTTTTATTATGCGTTGGAAGACTCAGTGGGATCACTTCTTTGCAAGATTTTGAAAGAGACGTTTCATTGACGGTGTTTCCTACTTCAAACTCCGATTCTGACAAAAGTTGCCTCGAGATTCTATCAATGTTGTGAACAAAATATTTTGAAAGTATTTCGTTATATTACAAAGTGCGTTATTTTCTTCAAATATTTTTTTCGTTTCATTTAATTTTTCATAGAACCTTCTTTTTAGGTTTAATTAAATGCATATAATAAATTTCTCTTTAAACCTACTCTTGAATTATTTTAATTAAACTTTTTTATCTAAGGTTCTTTTCTCCAATCATTGCAGAAATTTCAAGATTCATCAACGATTGCAACGAAAAACATTTTTAATCATTACAGCTCGAAATTTAATACACAAAGTTGTAAATTTTGTCCTCTTTTTAAAGAGGTAAAATATTTATTAAATTATTTATTAAGTATTGATTATTACTTCTATTAAAGAGATGAACTTCACCTCTTATAAATAGGTGAAGTTTTAGACGATAAACGAAATATTTGGAGAACGAAGAAAAATACTAATGTATGTTGTTTTGATTACTTCCAATGCACTTGAGAAAATTTACTTTCAATAAAAAAAGCACATGTTTGAAAACTTCATAAAGTTAATAGAACATTTTAATTTTTACTGAAAAAATGTATTTCTGCAATTAACACTGACAATATTATTTTAATGGAAGTAATGAAATTTTGGAATGGTAGGAATCTATTCCTAATTATCACTGTCAAAGTATTAATGCCTTCCAATTGTGGTTTAATTTAAAAACGGTTTTTTTTTACTTATATTTATTTAATCCTTTTCAGTCTAGAAATTTAAGATTAAAAAAAGCAATTACGTGAGCTATACATACTGGTATGCAAAATTTCAACTGAATCGGACGTTGTTAAGTGCAACATAACCTCCCCCCTCAAAAGTCCGTCATTTCTTGAGCATACCATGGCATTGTCATCGAATTAAAACCTGCATGCAAAATTTCAGGTCAATCGGATAATGCGTTAAAAATTAAAGTATACATTTTGAACTGGAAATATGTTTTTTACATGCATGTATGCAATTGAGCATAGCAACTTAAATAAAAGCTTGTAAGAAAAAATGTTTTTATTAACTGTTTCAATATTTTTTACTATTGTTCATAATCTGAATAGAATTATATAATGCACTCATAAATGCTTATAATTGTTACGTGCAATATACGGCTTATATAACTATTAATTCGACTCCGCACTATGCTTCCACTTCAGATACTCTGCGTTTCCAGTTTGTCACATGTTAATTCTGTAAGACCGAAGGTGAAATTTTTGATGACTACATTCAGAGTAGAGTGAGTAGCCAGGAGTGTGAGACAAGCATGAGGGTCGTCTAGCGTAGAGAAAATGTGTACTTAGACCAAAAGGTCGGGAGATAATTTCCTTGCAAGATTTTACGAGGAAAAATTCGTCACGTTTTGTGGAATTTAGAGAAGCCTTGATAACCCCTGGTGCTCTATTACATAATCCTATGACGGCCACCCTAGGTGATTTTTCCTTGCACAGTAAGCTTGAAATTTCTCCGCTTTTTTGGAAGTCCTGAAATCAAATTACTGGTACTTCCACTGATGATTTAATTTGTTTTTTCTCATTTAAATATTTATTTTGAATGCTTTTGCTTTGAGAACCAGCTCTTTTGGTTAAAAGTTGTTTCGGAATGGGTAGTTAATGTTTTTTTTATTGGTCAACTTAAACAAATACGCTAATATTTATATCCTTTTAGAGATAATTATTCGTTCGAACTAAGCTCTCTAAATTGACTGCAGATAAGACAAAATTATATGTAAAAGGTGAAATACGACATTAACATTGACATTTTCCCCGTGAATCAAATAATATAATAAGTTTTATTAAAATCATTAACAACAAAACATCTTTTAAAGTATTAGTATCAATCAGTGGAGGAATAAGTCATTAATGACAATTTAAGTTTCAATGCAGAATTTAAAATTTAAAATCAAATTAAAATAATAGACTTTGCATTTTATTTGCTATAACTATATAACTGAAATTTGCTCATCGATGATTCCTTATATTTTGCACCTTTACCAATCAAAAAATATTTATAAAAATGATTCAAAATTTTAACAGCTAAGAATTGTGGATCGGATAGAGTTTTAATAGCTAAAAATTGCATCATTTAAATATTCATAGAATGATTGGTAGCTTCTAACTTTATTTTTTTGCCAAGTCTGAATTAATTTAAATGACTTCTTTTCAATAGCAAATGCACGAATTTATTCATGCTCAATTGTTTTAGGCAATAATAATTTTTGCAATTATGGATTTCAATAAAGGATTAGTTTGTTAACTTTACAAATTCTCTAATTCATTGAAAAAATAAAAGATGCAATAGTTCGAACTTTTATTACCAAAATATTTGCTTAAAAGAAAAAATCTAATTGAAAAATAACGTTTATTAAAAGATATGTTCATCTTTCAAAAGACGTCTTCTTACGATTTCATTATAACGGAAGAAGATATTAGAGAGAAATTAATTTTTTCTTCTCTGAAGCATGCTTAAAGATTAACCGATCTAGAAATATGTGTTAAATCTTAAATGTAAATACTGGGTATCATAAAAGTTCCCGTACCGAGGGTTCGAAAATTTACTATACTAAAACAGCAAACTTTAAAAACAATTGTTTTCATTACTAATGGCGAAAACACTTCTAATGTAATGTAGAAAAGAATTTGAACCTTGTTTCTAATATATTGTAGAAAAGAATTTGAACCTTGTTTCTAATATATTGTAGAAAAGAATTTGAACATACATTGCCCTTTCTTGGAGGCAAAATTAACTAGTTTACGCATATTTTGGGAAACATTTCAATGTGCTGGGGGTGATTTCTTGTAACATTTGAGTAATATAGCAATTTTCCGATACTCTATTGCTTGGAGTTATCTTGATAAATTTTGTTCTTGAAATATCTCTGTAGCAAAAAGTCAGGGAGTGCTCGGAGGAACGTGATTGGTAATGGAGATAAATAACGCTAGATACGGCAATACAGAGCCAAACAAGGTGGTACTGTGATCTAGACGTTTGAAAAATGGAAAATGGATAAAAATTGGTTAACAGGAAGGGTCGAAAATAGAGGAGTATTCCGAGGGCGAGTCACCCATGTTTGCCAAAGACAGTAAACCCCACGGGGAAAAAAAAAGATCATTAAGGTGCCTCAGGGTCTTGATTCCCGAACCTATCTAACAATGATAGCCCCTGAGGGCGTTCAGATCAGATGAACGATGCAAAATGACACATATACATACACTTTTTAGTTTAGTTTAGTGTTTATTAACGTCGCACTAGAAGCAACACGAGGGCTATTGACGACGGACCTCGTAATTTTGAACCTTGGTCATGTGACGAGGGCGACACCTGAGCTGGAACCCCCTCTCTTAACTTCCACACCACGCCATCGGGAGGACTTTGGGCCAAGACAGATTGAACATGCATCAGCCCCGGCTACACGGCGGGTCTTAAGCGGCCAAGGAACGAACCCGCGACTGAACGAAAACCGCCGGCCACGAATCCGAAGCCATGACCACTAGGCTACCGCGGCCACACACACACACATATATATAATGAGTAATGAAACCATGGACATGATCCTTTGTGTTTTTTTTTTAGGAGAGAATCTTGTTTCCCCCCCCCCCCTTCATGTGAGTATTCAATTAATTTTTTCTGTGGAAATTTTTAAAGAATTAAGCTTATGAAAATAATCCCAAGCAATAGCATTTTTACTCTTATGATACAAAAGTCACCATCAGTATCTTTAAATATGTTTTTCAAGATATGCGCACATCAGTTTAGCTTTGTTTCTTGAAAGGGATTTACATTTTGAACGTTTATTGAAAATGCATGCTAAAGTTTTTTTTCTTCATATTATTAGAAGATCTTTTCACCATTAGCACAACAAATAATCGTTTTAAAGTTCGTTGTTTTTGTATAATTTACGAATTGTCAGTACAGGAATTTTTACTAAGCCTGGTCTCTCATCGTTTAAAATTCTTCCGCATTCTTTGCTTGCTCTCCAGTTTAAACGAACGTGTGTTTTTTTAACACTGAGTTCCCCTCTCCCCTCTACATATCGCCTCAAAGAGAACGAAGTCATTAATCTTCATTATGGCGTACAAAAATATATTTTTTGGAAAATTTCGCAACATCCTAAAATACATAACTGAGACTCTTTATGTAATCTCGCATCCTTAATTACAGATAATTATTAATTCTAAGAAAACCTACACGAGAGACTGAAAATCATCCTTCATTTTGGAACTCAATTTCCAATATCCAGTTTTAAAAATATTTAAACTGGGAAATAATTATTCCTAAAGTAAAAATAAGCTGTTTAAGAAAAAGAAGTAAAAACTTTTAACAGCACTGCATATATATTTGCACTATAAGAATATCTAAAATATATTAAAATTGTTCATTATAGAAATTATAAAAATTTAATTGATATACTTAAGTAATGACGGACAAGTCTAAAAGTACAATTTTTCACCGAATTAAAGATATTAGAAAAAAATTTGGTCCAAAATAATTGAATTTGCGAAAAACCATACAATTGTGAAACTGGTTTAAAAGACACATTTTTAACATCAGGTTAAAATTACCATATCGTTTTCACAAAAACCATTATATATATAGAATGAATTATATTCAGTTTCAATTGTCAAGGTAAACTTTCTAAGCCATTAAATTAATTTTTAGATGCTCTTAATGGTATATTCTTCACTATTAATTATTTATCAAAATAATTGAATTGCATATGAAATAATTTTGTGTGACGTTCGGTATTTGGAATTCTATGCTAACTTTGAAATCATCAGTAAGCGGAAATGAATTATTTCATTTACTGACATAACTGGATCTGTTTAAACACTTCTATTGTAAAAAGAATATTTCAAGAAATTAGGACGTAATGTTTCAAAAATGTATAGAAGGGTAATTAGATGGTAATTTTTACTATATAACGAAAATCTCGGGTTATTTTTACCTATTCTATTATAATAATTTGAAAGCTAAATTTTATAGTTAATATTTGACACCATTTCCCCTTGGGGGAAAAACTATCTTCATACACTTTTTCTAAGATATTTTCTCACGTGATTAATTTGACTGATAAGAATAAACAGATAACCGTTTCAGTTTATGTAGTTATCAGTAAGTTATCACTCTCAAGCACTTTTCACTACTCTTAATAAAATTTCTCTGATATGCTTTCTCGTTAGGAAATAAAAGTAATAAAACAAAAACGGTTTTAAAGAACCAGATCAACATAAAAAATCACTGCCAAATCCTTTTTTAACAAAGAATTACATGAAAAAAATACTTTCACATTTTATCACCTCTTTAGTATTTATTAAATTATATGTATAAATTTAGTAGTTAAATATATTCTGCTTTCTGATATCACAAAGGATGTTTTTTGTAAATAAAAGCACAATTTTATTTTCTAATAGTTTTTTTTTGAATAAATCTATTTAGTCCTGTAAAAATGTTTCATATTTGCTCTCCAGTGTTTTAACACAATATATATATTTCATTACAAGTAAAAATTTCGTATTTAATTGATATTTTTAAATATTACGGATTTAGGAGCATATGAGCTTATATTGACATTTTCTATTTGAGTAAATGTTCTACATGTGTCACTCGTGTTCTTCAATAATAGGTTACGACACACAGCCTTAACCAAAAAGAGGGTGGGGAGTTATTCTTAGAATAGTTATTACAGGCACCATCCGAAACGAAATACTGCCTAGCTGTTGCAACTAAATGGCATTGTTGCATAAAAAAGTTAAGTCTTTTATTTTTCGAATTTATATCTTGGGTGGTTGCGTTATTGGAAAGTTGGATTTTGGGCCAAAGAAGAGAACCTACCGCATGGTTGAGGAACTGATCCATCTAAGATGCCAAGAGCAGAGGGGTGATATCGAATCTAAGCTTTTGACCTCGCCTGTGGGGGCGAAAGGCCCTCAACTATCATACATGACATATTCCAATTCAGAGACCAGAACGGAAAAATCATATTTTCAGCGCTATGTCATAATATTCCTACCGGGGGTCCGCTGCTTTTTTATGATGCAGAGGCCCTAGTACGGGATTATAAATTTGTAGATCAAGAGGCAGAAAGGGATTTTGAATAGCTTCAACTAAAAGAAAAGGATCGTGACAACTAAAAATTCCACATTGTTATTTTTTTTTCTGTTAATATCAGATTTTATTTATCAGAGTTAATATTTTTTTCTGAAGAAGAGTTAAAGACTCAGAACATAATTATTTGTATTTAGAAGGCAATGTTTCGTATAATTTTAATTTAAACCTTGATCAGTGAAATTTACGAATATTTGGGAAATTTACCGTTATTTAAGAATTCCATCTAAAATTTTCTTTTGAACCGTGTACAATGAATAAAATGCTTATAAGCAAATATTTTTTAAAATGTCTATAATTTGGTAATGGAAAGTGCCTATATTGTTGGTTAACTCAATGTGTATCCCGAAATCGTTTATATCTAAAAAGCAAATTTTTGAAAGGAATCTAATTTTACTTCACTGCGATGTTATCTGATTTATATATACATCTTCAAACACCCTTATACAAAGTTGATTTAAAAAAAAAAAATTTACACTTTTTCCAATTTCACTTAGATTGGTTAATGTCGCATTAGATTTTCTCAGTTAATCAATAACAATGAGTCATAAAATACGCAACTACAATCGGAAGTTAAGACGATAAAATTAGATCTCACTTTAAATTTTATCATTTCCAAGTATAAAGTGTGAATGAGTAAGTGTTTATTAATATTTTCGTTTGAAGCAACACGAAGGCTATTGGTGTTGGACCTCCTAATTTTGAGTCTCGTTCAAGTGACGAGCATGACAACTGAGCTGGCATTTCCTTTCCAAACTTCCACACCACGCCTACGGGTTTAGTTTTAGTTTTTTTTTATTAACGTCGCACTAGAAGCAACACGAGGGCTATTGGCGACGGACCTCGTAATTTTGAACCACGGTCAAGTGACGAGGACGACACCTGAGCTGGCACCCCCCTCTCCTAACACCCACACCACGCCAACGGGAGGACTTTGGGCCCCTAACAGATTTAACGTGCATCAACCCCGGCTACACGGCGGGTCTTTGGCAGCCAAGGATCGAACCCGCAAGTGAACGAAAACCGCCGGCCGCGAGTCCGCGACCTTGACCACTAGTCTACCGCGGCCCTACCACACCTACGGGAGTAGTTGGATACTAGAGATATTTAACATGCACCAGTCCGTCTACACAGCGGGGCTTTAGTCGCATCGGTACTCCAACCCATGACTCGACGGAAACAATGTCGGCCCCAAGTTTGCCACCTTGACTTTTAGGCTACCGCGGCCATGTATAAGGTGTAAAATTCATTAATCTACAGTTTCCACACTTATTTATAAAACAGTTACACAATTCAAACAGGAAAAAGACACTCAATGTGAGTGAGTGAATGTAAAGGTTATTGACGCAAGATCCAGATGTGGCTATGCTGCGCCAAGCAAGATTTAATTGTGGTCTAGACGTGAAAAAAATTGAAAAAAAAAAGACAAAAATTGATTGACAAGGAGGGTCGAAAATAGAGAAGGATCCCAAGAGTGCGTCATCCGTGTTTACCAAAGACAGTAAACCCCATGGGTAAGAAAAAGATCACCAGGGAAAAGGACACTTAACTTGTGTGGCCTAGGTAACCTAGGGAGTCATGGTCATGAAATTGCGGTGGAAATTGTTTTGTCAAGTCGTGGGTTTCAGTCCAAACCCACAAAAAAATAACAGTCTTTAGTGGCATCGGGACTCGAACCCCAAGTCGAGTCAAATTATTGAGACTAAATCCTCCGACTGGCGTGGTGTGGAAGTTGAGAGAGGGGGGCATTTGATGAGGTGGCGTCCTCGTCACTGGAGCGAGGTTTAAAATTAGAAGCAAGACGATGTAAATTGGCGACGAACTATGTGCGACGTTAATAAACAATCAATCGACACTTAAATTAGATTCTTAAGATTGAATAATACACGAAGATATAAATTCAAAATAATTCACACTTAATCCTAATTTTTTTTAAGGAATTCTTCGATTTTCTACAAGTATCTTAAAGATTAATAATATTTTTCTAGAGATCCGAGATTGGAAGCTAATAGACTAGATTTCTATAGCAGTATATATTGAAATGCTTCACAGCATTACAGTAAATTTCGTTTAAAAAGAACCAATGCGTCGTTGTTAGAAATACGCGCGGAACTCCTTGAAAGGTCTGTTTAATGAAGACCACCAGCATTTAGGAGCTTTAAATAAAAACTGTAGCCCTCTGTGAAGTTTAATGCAATTTATACAATTCCAATCCGAAAAAAATTTCAAACCTGACAGTAAATAATCTCTGAACTTTTGAATCCTTTGTATATTTGATTCAATGTTAAGCTTAACTAGCGCATTAATAAGGCTTTGGCATAATAGTATCAGTCCTCAGGAAAGAGACACGGAAAAAGCACTAACTGATCACAAGCACGATTCGTCTTACTTTCAAACATTGGGGGGACTAAGGAAGACCATACACGGTTTTATTCTCCAGATTCCAAGTATTCCTCTCTTTTCCTTCAATTTCAAGAATGCACCGAGGCCGCGGTAGCCTAGTGGTCATGGCTTCGGATTCGTGGCCGGCGGTTTTCGTTGAGTCGCGGGTTCGATCCTTGGCCGCTAAAGACCCGCCGTGTAGCCGGGGCTAATGCACGTTAAATCTGTCGAGGCTCCAAGTCCTCACGTTGACGGGGTGTGGATGTTTGAAGAGGGAGTTGTGTCGGTGTCTAGCTCAGGTGTCGTCTTCATCATTTGACCAAGGTTCAAAATTACGAGGTCCGTCTCCAATAGCCCTCTTGTTGCCTTTTTAAGTGTCACATTAATAAGCAATCCATCAAACAGCCAATATATATTACCACGTTAAGTTCTGTTTCAAATTTGTTTAACTTGTCACTAACTATAGGTATAATAGGTTAGTTGAAGAGAGTATGAGTGAATGATAGTAAAGTTTAATGGTGAAAGAGCCCAATGTGGCTATGCTGCGCCACACATAGTGTAACTGTGATCAAGAACATTTTGAAAAATGGAAAACGATTGATTGACAAGGATGGTCGAAAATAGAGATGGTTCTCTAGGGTATCACGGAAGGCGCGTCACCCGTGTTTACTAAAGTCAGTACCCCCCGCCATGAGAAAGGGAAAATATGACTAGGGAGCCTCGGGTGAGGGATGCCCCGTACTTACCTGAAGGTAAGTTCCTGGGTGCGAATGGATAATTTTATGGCGCAAGAGCTAAATCAGGCTATGCTGACATAACCAAAACACTGAATCAAGTCCATTTTCAACAAATTCATTAATTTATACTTAAAATGTGGCACAATTATGAAACCTTTGTTCGAAAACCATACAAAAAATTAGTTTCAAGGCATTAATTCAAATTATCAGTAGGTGAAACGGAGAAGTCAATTTTATTCTTTAAATCGAAATTTACTTAAAATTGATTCCTCTTAAATATGCAGATTGGTTTTATTAAAGTCGTACTAGTAGCAACACGAGGGCTATAGGTGACGGACCTCGTAATTTTGAACCTCACTCAAGTGACAAGGGTGACACCCCAGCTGGCATCTTCTTCTCCTAACAAAAAGAGTGTCGCGGTTTCATTGATTACACTGATTATATATTAACATCGCACATAAGCAGCAAGAGGGCTATTTACCTTAATTTTGAACTTCAAGTGACGAGTATGACAAATGAGCTGGAATATCCCTCTCCAAACTTCCACACTACGCTAAAGGTAGCACTTGGGACCTCGTCTAAATTTAACGTGAATCATCCCCACTCCACGGCGAGATTTTAGTAGCATCAGGGATCGAATCCACGACTCTGTGAAAACAACACCAGCTTTGAGTGTCCACGACCATTGTCACAAGGCTATCGTGGCCACTGTGCAGTTTGGAATGATGTTTCAGTAATTTTTTTGCTGCCAATGAATACTGTAGAATGTACTAATATTTTAAGTTGCCTGGTTAAAAAATATAAAATTTACAACGTACAGGTACTTTAATATAATATAGATAAAAGCTACTAGTTCTTTTTGTCAAATATACTGCGAGGGTAGAAAGCATCTGAATAAGAACGCTTTGAAAAGTATAAGCACTATTTTATTTTACTAATTAGAATAAAATTCAAAACATTAAATAAACATTGTTTCGAAAATATGAATGTGGGATAAAAAATTGAATAAATATTGAATTGGTTTTTCTTCTCACATATATACAGAGAACTACAGCTTAGTGATTTTGAGGCGCATAAAAGGCATTCACACACTGAAACAAATGCAAATTTTACAAGTATTATGTGATTGTATCTGTCGATAAGTCACCTCACTCATCCTGAGTGAGTGAGTGAAAGAGAATGTTATTGGCGCAAGAGCCAGATGTGCCTACGCTCTGCCAAACAAGATGTAATTGTGGTCTAGACGTGAAAAAAAGATAAAAATTGGTTGATAAGGAGGAGGGTCGAAAATAGAGAAATATCGCTAGGGTATCCCGGGGGTGCGCCACCCGTGTTTACCAAAGACAGTAAACCCCATAGGGGAAAAAAGATTACACTTTTGACGTACCAGATCACTTTTCAATTTTTTTATCGTTTGCTTCAATTTTAATTTCATTTCGCTTAAATATATTCAATTTAATAATTGTTCGTTTGCTTTAATTTTAATTACGTGTCGCTGATATAATATTCAATTTGAGAATTTGTTTCCTTTAATTTTAATATCGGAAAAGTTTATTATTGTCCATTGCTCGATATTTCATCGCTTACTTTAATTCTTACATTTAATTGAGTAATTTAATATTTATAATAAAAGCGCACCTTGGGTAGATAACAACTTTGCAAAGAACTTCTTTTTATATTTTATATTTAAAATTTTCATGAAAATTGTACATGGAAACAGTAAATTATATTATATTATATATCTAGTGACTTATTGAGTAGTTTCACAGTGTAATTTTTAACAGTGAGGCTTCTTTTAGTGTACGACAATCAATATACATACTAATAATTCCTACTCTCACTCTAGAACAATTAAAAAGATTCAGCTCCTCTTAAATAAAGCGGAGAGTCGTCCTAAGTAATATTTTCTTGAAATAATCCTCAAAACAATGTGTCTTGCAACTCTAAATAAAATTCAATCCTGATTATGTTATGCCACATAACAGAAATTTAAAACAAGTATATTGAATTTTATATTAGGTAAACATGCATACTTTAGCAATCTGAGGAGGAAAGTCTATTACTAATTATCCCTTACATTCTACAAATTTCATCAAATTTCTATCATAATTATAAAATTACAAAACTATTTGCAAATACCTTTATTACTGACGTTCGTCCTTTAAATTATCGATGTTGACGGCTAATGAAAAACGAAATACAAAAGTTAATGACTAATTAACTAATTGTTATGTTTCGATAACACACCAAATTAATAAGATAAATAAGCTCATAACTAATATTTTAATCAAGTATTACATTTTAAAGAAATGTTATAAGAACTGTAAGCTTACATATTTCAAACAAAGTTAAAAAATAGCATTTAACTTCACAATAAATCTTCTAAAGAAAATTACTTCTTTTTGCAGTAACTGAGACTTAAAGACAATATTCATTCAAATATGAATTATGCACAAACACGGTAACACAACTCGATAGAATTAGATCTAAACGACTATTTAAGAATTTATGAACCAAAATATTTTTAACAGACTAAAAAATTAGAAAATCAACAACCAAGAAACTGATAAGATCAATATTGAGCAATATACCACTAAATACCGATACATTCAGCAAAATATCAATTTTAACTACTTAAATATTTTTGGAAACGTGTATTTTTATTTTATATACATTTTTTATAGTAATGGTGAATTACCAAATAAATTACTGGCGGCATTGTCCGTCTTATCGACTTGCAAGATTATCAGTTTGGTTGTTTATTAATATCTCAATTAGAAATAACACGAGAGTTATTGGTGACGGATCTCGTAATTTGAACCTCAGTCAAGAGACGAGGACGACCCCTTCTCTAAGCTCATCAAAGATAACTACATCGCGATTATAACTGAAGATAAACTGATCTAACGGACTGGAGCATATAGCGGACTTTAATATCCTGTAATAAAAGAGTAAACTTAGGATTAGTTGCGGAGTCAAAAAAAATACATTTCAAATAAAGAATTTCGAGTGAAATCCACATGTGTGTGTTTATTTTTACTTTAACTTCTATGTTTTAAACAGAATTAACTTGAAAGCAATTAATATAGTTCAAAAGAAAGTAAATAAAAGGATTTTTATTTATAAAAATTTTAATGAACATTACAAAAGAAATTTATGTCTTAAAGTGTGAATTTATTATAGTTCAGTATTTTCAGACGTTAAAACCCAACAAAATATGAGATGAATATAAATTCCTTTTATTCTTTTAAACTGATCAATTCTTACGACATATTGGTTTTAATCATAAAACAGCTATTTAAAATATTTTATATTACAAAGTGGAATAATTTTATACCTCACTATTTACTGCACGAATACTACGAAATGTATTTTCGTAAACAAATAATCGTTTTTCATTGAATGATATATAAGTATAATTTTAAGACATAGAGATTACCTTTTTCTCACTTTTGCCATTTGTTTTATTTTGCTGGAATGTTCGGTTAAAGTTAACGAGACTAAACCAACTAAAACTACCAACAAAACGGTTTAGATCATCATCTAGTGAGAGACTAGGTTTTATGAAAAATTCATTGTTTACAAATTCTTCTTCTATCCCACCCCTCAGAAATATCTGAGATACATATTGAAACACAATTAAGCTTCAGAATAATTAATATAAAATCAAACACCGAAGTTTTAGTTATTAACAAAATAATAACAGAATATAAATAATTTAGAGTAAATGCAAGTTCAGCATTTCGTCAAATATGATTTATTTTTTGGTAAATGATAATTTTTGAAAACTAGGGACTGATTTCATGATTTTAGAAAAAAGATACGAAATGAAATGAACATTTTACTTCTTTTTTATACCATACAAGCATAATAGTAAACAAAACGTGCTTATTGGAGGGTTACGGTACAATAATGAGTTACATGTGAAAATTTCTAAAAATATTTGGGGGCCGCGGTAGCCTAGTGGTTATAGCAGCGGACTCGTGGTCAGAGTTTGCAATCGAGTGGCAGATTCAAGCTTTGATGCCACAAAAGACCCGCTGTATAGCCGAGACCAATCCACACCAAATCTGTCGAGGGCCAAAGTTATCCCGTTGGCGTGATGTGGAGGTTAGGAGAGGCGGTGCCAGCTTCAGTGTCATCCTCGTCACATGACTGAGGCTCAGAATTACGAGATCTGTTGGCAATAGCCATCGTGTTGCTTCTAGTGCGACGTTAATAAAACCAATCAACTTTTAAAAATATTTTGAGTGCAATATCCTCGAGTTTAGTTTAGTTTAGTTTTTATTAACGTCGCACTAGAAGCAACACAAGGGCTATTGGCGACGGACCTCGTAATTTTGAACCACGGTCAAGTGACGAGGACGACACCTGAACTGGCACCCCCCTCTCCAAACATCCACACCCCGCCAACGGGAGGACTTTGGGCCCCGAACAGATTTAACGTGCATCAGCCCCGGCTACACGGCGGGTCTTTGGCGGCCAAGGATCGAACCCGCGACTGAACGAAAGCCGTCGGTCGCTAGTCCACGACCTTGACCACTAGGCTACCGCGGCCCCCTGCAATATCCTCGAACTACATCCGTGATCGATATTGTGTATTTTTCAGCATCGTTATACGTTGAAAAAATGGTCAAGGTAATGTCACGTCACCGCTTGTATAACTCTTTTTTTTTACTATAGTAAATATAATCAATATTTTTACAAATTTCCTTTAAAATGTAGCATTTAAAATAATTTTTAAAATGTTTTTGGCAAGTTTCAATTATTTTTACTTTAAGTTGTTATTATTATTATTATTTTCAATAAGTATTTTAGATTGGCTTTCAAACTCATTGGGAGTCATATCTTATAAATCTGATGAATACAATAAAAATTACTTAATAAAACAAACTTCGTAAAATGGAATTAGCAATTGAAAGAAATATAAAAAACTGAATTTGTAAAGCATAGATTTTATTTTTTGTACATTTCAATTTAAGGGTTTTTTCTATGTTACTATAGACTTTGCTATTGCAGAACCCTTTCTTTCCAATTTATAAACGCATGAAAAGATGGAATGTATCAAAATTGTAAGTAGCACAGCAGAATTGTACGTGTTTGCAATACATATATATTCTGACCATTTGAACTTAATTAATATTGGAATTTTTTTCCTACTTGAAAAACAATTTCGATTCTGTGTCCCTCTTTTCAGCGTCACTTGACCGTGGTTCAAAATTACGAGGTCCGTCGCCAATAGCCCTCGTGTTGCTTCTAGTGCGACGTTAATAAAAACTAAACTAAACTAAACCCTCTCTTCAGCTTTAAACAAAGCCAACCTTAAATACTTTTATTCAATTTAATACTTGGCCACGCTGTAGTTGAGTGGTCATGGCAGCGAATACGCGGCCGATGTTGTTTTCGTCGAGTCGTCGGTTCGAGTCCTGATGCCACTAAAAACCTACTCTGTAGAAAGGTGTTACAAGTCCTCCAGTTGGTGTGGTGAGAAAGTTTGGAGAGGAAGGTGCCAGCTCAGGTGTCGTCCTTGACCCTAGACTGAGGCTCAAAATTACAAGGTTCGTTCCCAGTAGACTTCATGTTGTTTCTAAATGCGACATTGATAATAAATGAATATAATACTTATAAATAAAAAAAATCCGTTAGAGAGAAGCATACATATATTTTAATGGGATTTTATCAGAGAAATATATTAAAATGTAATTATAATTATTCGTCAAGGCCACTAAAATATTTCATTTCTAGCCACTCAGAAAGTGCTGCGAATAATTCCAACTATTTCAATTCCTCAATGCCGATTTTTTAGATAATAGTAACGATGTGTATACGTAACAGTCAAGGTGGGAAAAAAAGACCCGACTCCTTATTATAATTCGCGGTAACGCGAACCAATTTTTTATCTCAGGCAACAAAAGGTCTACTGAGAGCCGTGTGGCCAGGGAATATTTGTGAGCAATGTGGTTGACAATAGCTTGTTGGGGGTGAGCAGGTCGTAAGAAGGGTCTGTGGAGGAAGGGAGGGCATCAACCAAAACAGGGGGGTGACGGAGGGAGAATGAGTACAAGTCCCCCCTGCTGGTGTGAGCCTCATGCTCTTCACAAACACAATTAGCTCGGGTTCTTTTTATTCTTTTCAGAGTTGCCTAGCTCTGTGGTGGTCGCATGTTGAATTTGGAGACGTGTGTGGGTACTCGGGTTATTCGGTTCCATCAGAGACCGTAGTGGAATTGATGGAGCATAATGAGATTGCATGCTCATTTTAAAGAAATGATGAAAATTAAAAACGATAAGGCTTTTATAGCAACACTTGCTATTTAACAAAAAAGCGGTTTTCTTCCCTTTTTTTCCTTCTTTACATCTTCCCACCCCCCTTCTATTTGTGAGAGCGTCTATATTAAACATTTAATTCAAAAATTTCTTTCCCTTCTCATAATTATCTGAGAAAAACACAAAAATAAACAATAACCCGAAAATGCTGTAATTATTCAACCAAAATGAGACGCATAAAAATATGAGTCAGCTTAAAATTTTCTTTCCAACTGTTACTTTAGATTTCTAAAAAAGTCATTTTTTTAATATTTTTGTTGATGGTAGAATTGTTATTAAAAAGGTCATTAATGGTAAAAAAAAAAACGTTATATATGAAGACAAGGCTTTTGTTGAATTGTAGTGCTGACGTCACATGTGCATATTTCTTTTATAGCTCTTTTACATAGAGTTGTATTAAATATTGTTTAATATAGTCAATAGTTTGTTTGGTTGTAGTTGCTTTTAACAGACATAAAATTTTAATCGAGCACTCTCTAGGTGACATACACGGATTTACAATTTAGATATGAAACACAATTTCGACAGCTTATAGAATATTCAGAAATATCAAATGATATTTACATCTTTAAGTACGCCTCTATCACTGAATATTTTCAAAACTATCTAGCTCCAATCACGGAACAAAAAGGATGAAAGTAATCTTGATGGCTTTCGAAAGTATTACGCAGGTTCGAAATACAATAGCTGCATCATTTCGTTCAACATAATACTATTGCTTTGTAAAATAAGTAATTAAAACTAGTGGTAAGATAATTAATAAGTCGATAAATTTTTTGTTGGTGTGAACATACACAAGTGTGTGTATGTATATATATGTATATACATATGCATCTCTCTCTCTATATATATAACAATATATATATACATGTTATATATACATACACTTGTGTACAAAACTGAAACAACAACGTAAATTTTAAGCAGATAGCCATGAAATTGCAGAAAATGGGTTATTGCAATCAGTACAATGAACACACATTTTAGTAAAATGGTGAGGCGTTTGCAGATGTCAGAACCAAAACATCATAGGCGACGTGAGTGTGCGCCAAACGCGTGCGGTAGGGGCGCTTAGCTCAAGACTACAATAAAAGGAGGAACGGAGGCGCAATTACGGAAAGTCGCTGCAAGAGCAAGTGAGTTCTTTCGTGAAATATGGCTAGAAGAAATCATCTGGACAACTTCACTCGAGGAAGAATTATCGGAAAGTAGGAGGAGGAGGAGGAGTGAAGTTTGACCAGCGTAGCTGAAGAGTTCGGAATCAACAAAAGGGTCATTTAGCGTACTTGAAAAGCCTTCCAAACTATAGCTACAGCTGTTAGAAAGGTTGGTGATGGCCGCCCTAAGAAAACAACTGCAGTGGATTATTGATATATCATCCTGAAGGCAAAAAGAGCCCGATTCCAGTCAGTAAGCGCCATTGTTCAGCAACTGTGCACAGCAACAGGGGGACAAGTGTCGCGGTTTACTGTGACCAGACGCCTTTACAAAGGTGCCCTATTTTCCCGCCGTCCTGAACGCTGCATCCCTTTGAAAGTTGGCCATCGGCGGCACCGTTTGGAGTGCTGTAAGGAGCACAAAAACTGGACATCTCATCAATGGAGTCGTGTCCTCTTTACTGATGAGAGTCGTTTCAGTGCCATAAGCAATTCTCAACGCCATTTGATTTAGAGAGAGGTCGGGACACTGTTTCATTCCATTACGGAAAAAGACCGTTACGGTGGTCCTGGAGTTGTGGTCTAGGAAGGTATTATGCTGAATGGGTGGACTGAGCTCCACGTTTTCGACAGAGCTTCTGTAACTGGAGATCATTATTGTAAGGAGGTTATTTTTCCTCATGTGCGTCTGTTCGTAGGTGCTATTGGACCAGACTTCGTTTCTATGGAGGAAAATTCACGACCACACAGGATTTCTGATATTCAGTAGCTGCTGGAAAGTGAAGATATCACTTGAATGGATTGGCCAGAGTTCTCTCCTGATTTAAATCCCGTAGAACATGTGTGGGACGCTTTGGAAAGATGCCTTGCGGCAGGATTACGTCCTCCGGGGAACACAAAACAACTGAAATAGATGCTGATGGAGGAATAGACACTCTTACCTCAAGAACTGTTGGACAATCTGGTGCTGAGTATGGGGAGAAGATGCAAAGAAACCATTGTAGTAAGGGGAGGGCATATCACATACTAAGGAACATCTGCTTGTTGTTTTTCCGCTTGGATAGACAATCATGTGTAACGATACTATGAGTTCAATAAAGCCTTTTTTGTTTGACTCCATACTATATGCATTGTATTCATTTTTGCGCAACTATACTTTCGTCATCGTTTAAGTACAAAATGCTGTCTCTCTTTTCTGAATTTCATGTCCATCAGATGATTTCTCGTGGATTTATGCAAAAAAAAAAAAAAAAACTGTTACTTAAACTTTGCACACCAGTGTATATATATATACCATGCAAAATCCTGTCGTCCTGTTTCTAACTACTACTGTTAATATTAACTGTTTTCGTAACTAATTTGAAAAAGGTAATAGATAAAAACTATAACTCCACTGTTGGAATTTTGTCTTGGAGTTTGTAGAAAGTAATAAGCTAAAGCTTTTTGTAAGGGTTGTTTATTAATTATTGTGCTTATGAAAATGGATAAAAACGGTAGTTACACAGTTTATTTTGTGTGTCTCTCTCTTACTGGCAGAACTGAACATTATTACTATAGAGACTACTTAAATATTCGACCATGGCAGGATTTAGCATGATATATATATATTTATATTTATATATATATATATATATATATATATATATATATATATATACGGGGGATTATATAATTAAAGTTGCACTTCCAAAAGGCTGTAAAAAAAACCACTGGTCCCAATGACCTCATATTCCATCTATATATGCGTGAGACAATAGGAATTAGTATTGTGAAAGAAAGAAAGTAGTTCAAAAGTGAACCAATAGATGGCACTGTACTAGTCATAAGATACTAAAAAACGGTTGCTGTAAAATATATGCGAATTTTAAGATGCTAATTAAAAGACGTAACATAAGCATCGCGCGTTACGCGAGTGATAAAATGGCGCAAAATATACAGTTAATGTTATTTTGCATCTTAGAAAATAGTCATGACTCTGCTTGTGATGCGTTTTTACAAGAATAGTGACTGCGTGGCGATTGTATTGAAGAAATTCTAGATATTAAAGGGTTTTAAAAGCAGCTCTCTGGTCCGATGACTGCATTCGGTCTGAAGAAAATGATTGATATATATATAAATTAGAAGAGATAGTTTCATTTGACATGAAATGTGGCAGAAGGCTCAACTTCAATTGCTTCGACGTCAGTGAAGAATGTGGCTGCAGCGTTGAGAGCGTTTAAGCAAAGCTTTGGAACCTGCAGTGCACAGAGAAATGCCCGAACTTTAGACATTCCTGTCAGCATAGTTCGTCAAATTTTACGAAACATTCTGTAATGCTATCCGTTCAAAATTACGTATGTATCTCCAAGGTTCTGTTAATACTTAAAATTGCAGAATATGGGCAAAAGAAAATCCGTTCCAAATGCAACCATTGCCTCTTCATTCTCCAAAGGTCACTGTGGGGTGCGGATTGACGACAGCATTTATCGTTGGCCCTTTTCTTTTCGAGGAGAATAGTCCTTCGGGTCTGTCACCTTAACAGTCAACGGGACACATTATGAATTTCTTTTGCTCAACCAGCTCATTCCAGCACTGCAACAACGCAGATGTGTGGATAGCACAATTTCTATGGAAGATGTCGCTCCTCCCCACATTTCAAATCCAGTGAAGCAGCTGTTCAACATGCATTTTGGAAATGACAAAATTATCAGTTACCATTTCCCATCAGTTTGGGCTCCACCATCTCCTGACCTGAATCCTTGTGACTTCTGGCGGTGGTGTTACCTTAAACATGTTGTATACGGGGCTCCGATTGCGAACTTAGCTGAATTAAAAATACCCATTAAGCAACAAATTCACAACATCACAATTGATACACTACGATCTGTTGTGGAACATGCTATTTTTTTCGCTTTCAACTTGTGGCAGAAAACGGTAAACAGCATATTGAACATTTCTTAAGAAAGTCATAGCAACTTATACGCGACTTCCTTTTCTTGATGATTTCATCACTTTTTTGCTTTTTCTACGGTTTTTGGTCACGGGATAGTTAAAAAAAGATTATTTTCCTATCCGATGTGGCATCACCTCGTCGTAATAGATGGGCTTTGAACAACGAGTGCTTCAATAACATGTCCCGTTTCTTAATTAGTCTCTTATGATTAGTACAGTGCCCTCTAACGGTCCACTTTTGAACTATTTTTTTTCTTTCACAAACAAATTCCCATTGCTTCACGTATACTCAGATAAAATATTAGGTCATTTTCATTAGTGTCTCTTTTTTTACAGGCTTTTAAAAGTGTAACTTTAATTAAAAGGTGCTTTTCATTAATGTAGTGAATCAAATAAGGCACCAAATACTAATTTTAAACAATATTTACGATAATTCTTTACCAATTCATTATTCGCAGAATGAGCAATGAACATGGCTATCTAACCAGATATTTCACTCACTCAGTGCTGGAAATTTCTAATAATATTCTAAGTCGTGTATTGTAATTTTTTAAATTTTTATTTTGTCTCATAAATCTATTTGAAAACCAAGGCAACGACTACAACTGTATGTGTGCGAACAAATCAAGGACATAAGAAAAAGCACGTTTTCCCTCATTGTTAACAATTTTTTGTTTTAAAACAGGAATTTTAAGTAAAACGCATTCCATAACGTTTGAAGTAAATAGAAGTTTATGCTTAGAATGCAAAAACTTTTCGTGAAGAACATATTCATTTTCATGTTTTAAAGCACAAGATGTAAAACGTGACTCCAGCAACGAGTTGAATGGAGTACGTGAAACAATTAAGTCAATTTATCTTAGAAACTCAATTAGTTTTCACACTTCCAATTAGTTTTGTTCTGAGTCATTTCTATTCTAAAATGAAAAGCTTCCAATTAGCTTTTCCTCACGAACATTTGTCAATCATTTACTGTGCTCCTTTCTTTATGATCGCAAATTGATTGCAAAAGTTACTTGTCACGTATTTCAAAGAAATATTCCAATTAGAGTAAATCAACAATGCCAAACTTACGCGTACTCAACAGAATTTTAAGTTTTTATTATTTTAAAAAATAATTGCGTGTTAGAAAAGATGTTTTTTATTGGATTTAAGATGACAGTTGGACATTTTCATAAAACATATCTAAACGGATATCTATGATTTTTTTTTTTAAAAAAAAAACTTAAATTCGAGTATTTTCCCGTAAGAAAAAAAACAATTTCCTTCAAAAATAGAAATAAAAAGTTTTTTCTATAAGGTTTTTAATTTGTTAAAGCACATTCCTGAAGTAACTCTACAAATATTCGCTATATATAATCTTTGAAAACTAATTAAACTTAAATGCACATATTCTGAACGAAAGATAGATAAGACTTTAACATCAAATGGACACGAAAAAAATGAATTATTGAGTTGTAAATTTAAGCGTCAATTACCTTGAATTTTACTTTAATTTGTTTCTTGCTTCTTGAATAGGAATGATATAAAACGCAAATATATCTTCAGCAAACATAACAGCAAATTTAACCTTGTGATTAAATTTCGAAATGCGGATATCATTACATGCAAATTAGAAAATTTACATAAAAATTTACTTTTGTTGCAATTAAAATTTAATCTCAACCAGGATGCACTTGTCATAAGACTCTGATTAATCAAGCTTAATTATTTCAAAAGAATTAAGGTCTTGTATGCAACAAGATAAGGTTAGAAATTTTAGATCAAAACTATTTTAATTGAGTAAAAAAATATTGTTATTATTATTATTTTACAAAGTACATTATAACATTACTTTATCATTTTAAATTTACCTCAGATTTTTTTTTCTCGATATGTAAAGAAGATACTTCATTGAATGTCTTAGAAACAGGTTTGAAGGATCTATTGATTTGAAAAGTGCTGAGTTGTGTTAGGCAATAGTTCAGGGCAAGTTAATGTTAAAGCACTAAGCTTCATGCCGATCCGAGTATCCATGACAAGTGACCACTCCAAAATATTTTTTTAACGAGCTCTTGAAATAGAGGAACAGTAAAATAAGCTTGTAAAAAATAGCAAAACAACTTGATGAAAAGAGACTCGAGAGAAAATATTATTCATGCATAATTAAATTAAACACACACACTCATCATCTACCTCTTACTTAATCTATGAGAAAATTACTGTTTAAAATAGTAAAAAAATTATTATTTTGTATTTTGTGATGATTAAAAGTGAACTTGATATACTTAAATAATCGCATCAAATTTTCGAGCAGTTGTGTTAATTTTAAACTATTTATATTATTGACTACTATTAACTGTTATTTATATTAGTAAAGATTCTTTGAAACTTACGAATATCGCTGGTGCACTTTAATATACTATTTTTCAACTGAAATCAGATTTAGCTTAAGATTTCAACAATGCTTTTAATTTTTAAAACAGTTTCTTCATGATTTGTCATATTTTACAGAGTAAACTTTTAAATGATATTTAATATCCATCACATTTATCTTATTATCAGTATTCTACTTAAGTTTCATGTCTTTGGAAATTTTTTCGATTTTTAATTCACGTAAAACAGAATTGTCTTGTCATATACAGTGAAACAAAAAAAAAAAAAAAAAAATTGGACAGCAATTTTAGGCGACGTTATTCTCTTATAATCTTATACTATGATGTAATTTTAAAATAAATAAAATTCTAAGTAAAGAAAATTTGTGAGGTAATTCAATCAGTTTTATTTGACTTAAGTAAAACTCACAATTAAGTTATGAATTTAAAGAAAACAAAGATAATATTACTCTCAAGATCACAAGAACTTGGACACTTACACAGCGTAATAAATAATCTCCTTTATTTTTGCAAATTTTTCTCCATATACATTGACAAATGTTCTATGGGATTTAAATCTGGATATTCGGAAGGATCGTGCGGTTCTTTTTTAGCACTTTATTGAATAATTATTTTACAAGAATTTGATGATTGTACTTAGGATCATTGTCTTGAACCAAAAAATAATTTTAATTTCAATTCAATTTTGCAGCTGTATCTGCTAAACTTTCTATTAGAAGGACTAAACACATTATTTTGTTCATTTAATCTCTTCAATGAATACTAAATTTCCAACGCCACTAGTTCCATACGCATTGATATTTGTCGATTTTAATACTGTACCTTCCCTCAGCCATATACAGTGATGGCTATCAGATCTAAATAAGTTAAATTTCGACTCATCCGTAAAATTTAAAAACTTCCCTCCCCAAAAATCTAATGGCTTTTCAACATAATATTTACGTTTCTGGCAGACAAATATAATTTGTTTTGAAGTGTGTAGGCTCCATAGACTTTGCTATGTAAAAAGATTTTACTATCTATAGATACATATTTACAATAAATTCTTCCTTTAACTCTATTGATTGCTTCAGTACGCTTCGTAAACTTTGGCGTGTAAAAAAAAAATTTTTTTTTGTATTCTGTGGATGCACATTTACCATATATTCTTCATTTAACTCTTTTGATATCTTCAATGCACACATTTTGTGATTCTCCTTCAAGAATCTCACAATCCGTCTTTATGTTTGCGATGGCTTATCTACTACATCTACTAGATCATTCCAAAAATCTGTATTTTTATGTAACGTATTTATTATGCAATGCACTGATAACTGAGGCTATTTCATATTATCTCTTATTCCTTACAGTTTTAGAAATATCACAGACACTGCGAAATATTATAATTCTCTTTCCATGGTTCCACAGCTAATATTTTGATATCTATAGAAGTTTAAATCTCCATTTTCAAACATCTTAACCAAGCAAAAAGAAATTCAAACACGTTTTAGTCGTATAATTTTGACATGAACTCGTGCTAGAAATCAATAACTGCTTCAAAATTTACATAATGAGAATGCAAGTGAAATAAGTGTCCAAGTTTTGTTTTGGTTCTAAAAACAAAAACTTTATTTTTAAAATCATTTTAAAATTTAAAGCAAAATTTTAGTAATATTTAAAAAATCATTTCGATCTTTGATGAAATTACTTTTCTTTAACGTTTTGTAGGATTTCGATATATAATTTATTTAAAAAACATTGAATGTCAAAATCAAACCATTTTGCCGTCCAATTTTTTTTGTAATTTACTGTACATTATTAATTTCTAGAGATATAAACCTTTAAATGTGATTCAAACATTACAGCAATTTTTTTTTAAATATGCTTAAGTACGAGGGTGGAACGTAAAGTTTTAATTATTACCAAGAAATAACCTACATATTTGAATAAAAATTGTTCTGTATTTTATTTGATCCTTATATATATATAATGTTGTAAATTAGATCCATTAATGTTGATTTGTTTGGCTTCAAGAAGCCGTAGATTGAAGTAACCCGCAGTATGGAGAGATAAAAGAGTTTATAGAATCTGCTGAGTTCTACAATAACGGCTTTCAAAAGGTCAAGAAAACGCTGGGAGAAATGTGTAACTCTGGAAAGTGTCTATGAAAAGAAGTTTTAGAAAAATAAATAAAAATTAAATTTCTGTCTCAATTATTTGTAATAATAATTAAACCTTTACGATACCCCGGAATAATAATTAAAACTTTGCAATACTGTGAATTACTTGAATATACGGCTTCCTGAAACCAAACAAAACATTAGTAGCAGTAATTTATAATATCATGCATATGGAGATCAAGTAATATTATCCAGATACCTCAGTTATTTCATATTAACGTATTAAGAAGATATTAATTAAAACCTCACTATACCCTCTCGTATATACTAAAGTATAAAATCTTAAGAGACATCTTTATAAGTGAGTTTTTAATCTTTTATAAATCACTTAAGTCGTCGAATAACAAAGTGATTTTGATTCAATCCTTTCTTCAAATATTTTGAAGTCTATATTTCGTTATTCTGTTACGTCAGTTATATGCTTTTTCAGTGGTTTGTAGAAAATGATGCTCCTCTTACTTCATCCCTGTAAAAGACACATCTCCATTATGATCATTTCCTACGATCAGAAGATTTATTTTATTCGTGAATAGAACGAATAAAAAATTTTGTGTGTCTATTAGCTTGAATTGATATCTAGAAAACTGTCGTATATCCTTTTTTCCCTTGTTGTAAAAAGAATTACTTCTTCCGTCAGTTTTGTCATTGACGGGTTGATAAAAGCTCTCTACCGACTTAGTCAACCACACAATATTTCTGGAGATATTTCTTTATTGGTATCTCTTTTTTTTCTTGGAATTTAATTTAATCATCTATCTCTCTTTTTCTCTCTCTCTGTGTGTGAGTAACATACTCTTAATCTAATGTGATTCATATATAATGTCTAATCATCTGTATGTTTAAGGGTAATAAAATTTATACTATAGAAAGAGAATTCTAGGCAAGAAATTAAAACTTTCGGGCTATTTAAATGACTTCAAAATAAACATTTCAAATTAAAATACTGTCTTTAATTGAAATGTTTCTACACCCCAAAACTAGTGCTGGGCAATTATGGTCGCGAGCTCGTGGTAGACGTTATTTCTACCCAGCCGTGTGTTTTAATCCTGATTCTACTACAAAGTGGTCGAGGAAAGGAACTGATGCATATTAGCTAAGTTGGGGCTCAAAGCTCTTACATTAGCGTAGTGTGGGACTTTGGTGCATGGAGAGCCATCTCAGGTTTCCTCCTCACCCTTTGACCTCGACTTACGATAACAAAGATCATCGTCAATAGCTCTTGTGGGGCTTTGAGACAGCGATAGTCGAGTGGTCAAGGTCACAATCTCGTGGCCGGCGTTCTTTCTGCCGAGTCGTGGGTTCTAGTATGATTCCACTGAAGACCTGCAATGTAGCAGAGGTGATACACGTTAACTATGTTGAGGCTCCAAATCCTCCCGTTGGGGTGGTGTGGAAGTATCGATCAGGTGTCATCCTTGTCAATTGACGGAGGTTCAAAATAACAAGAAGCGATTTGATCTTTGAAAATTTTATGATCAATAAAAATGTAACCGAGGTAAGTAAAGCAACCATAGACTCGCTGGATGTGAAAAATTTCGTCCTCGCTAAATACCGAACGGGTAAAAAGAGATCGGATCTTTTGATTATTGCACCATTCGTAGGAGGCTTGATTGGAGAGGCGAGATCTAAAATATGTTACCTGAATTGAATAAATAAAAGTTTAGTTTTTACTTATCGTAATTCTTAGACAAAAATAAAATAAAGCAATATCTTATATATGTCTGTGAGCAAATATGCAATTAGACAATTATTTTTAAAGTTTAAATGTAATTAATGTTTTTTCATAAATGTATATCTCTTCACAGAATCATAGGTCATGGTAGCTAGCGATCCTAATCGCAAACTCGCAGCCGATATTTTTCCATCGAGTATAGGTTTTGAGCTTTGATGCTACCAAAGACCAATCATGTATTAGGATTGATGCATGTTAAATCTGTCTAGACTCCAAGCTCTCCTACTAGCGTGGTGTGAAAATTTTGAAGATGCAGGTGACATCTCAAGTGTCATCCTCATCGCTTGATTAAGTTTGAAAATTGCGAGGTCGGTTGCCAGCAGCTTTATGACCCGCAATTTGAAAACAATGTAATGATATTTAAGATTAAGTTTTTTTTAGACCGTTTCAATTTCAGATAGTTTTAGTTAATCATAAGTTTTTTTAAGATTCTTTCAATTAATAATCTCCATATCAATCCTAAAATTATTATACATGGATTCCTCTCGTTCGTGAAAATGAAAAACATAACTGTGTGAACATATCGAGTTTTCTTTAGACTTTTTCAAAAATCGGGCCGGATATCACGCGAAAAATAATTCTGAGAAAAAATAAAAAATGCCATTGACTTCTAGTTTCTTCCTGAAAAATAGAGCGGGGTGAGAAAACAGGTGACAATGGAGATTGATGATTGAAAGCTTTTCTAGTTTAGTGTACTATTTTTACGACTTAGTTTACAAGAACATTCCATTAGAGAAGAAATATCGTACAATGCCTTTTCAAATGTAGTACGCAGAATCACTTAGGAACGTATAACGTCTTGAAGAGTGAAGGGGAAAAAATTTAAAATACGTATATTGTAAAATATTTCAAAAAAAAAAAAAAAAAAAAAAAAAAAGAAAGAAAGAAAGAAAAAAGAAAACCCGCACTCTGATTATGTTAACTTAAACAAATTGCAATATATTTTATTAGAGGATTATATTTTTGTAAAGTGTTATATAATGTTTTTAGTAGATTAAATTACTTATTTAATGATATAAAAAATAAATTGCTGATCAATTCATAAGGTGTGTGCATGTTGGAAATATATTTATCTCTATTTGAATCATATCGATCGTTCTTCTGATTTAGAATTGAAATTTAATTTTTTTTAATCCTCTATCATTTTATTAGTTTATGTAAAAATTATTCCAGCATCATTTAGTAAAAGAGCTGAGAGCTATTTTGATACAGCAAACAAAACGTATTCATTTGAATTTAAACTACATTAATTTTTTTTAAAAAATTATAACTTCTATTTAAAACTGTATAAATAATTAAAGAACGGCAGTAAAAAGATCAAAGTAAGATAATTTTACCTACAAAAGACAAATTGACTTTGAATTTTTGTTAAATATATGCACAAGGTAATCTTATAAGAACGAAAAACACATTTGTAACGCTTTTTTTTCCACCTTTTGAATATTTTAGATGCATTATATAAGTCTAAATTAGAATATATTTTTTTAGAAATTTCGCTAGAAAAAAAGCATACATAGTAGGAAGTAACTGAAATAAAAGTAATGAAAAATTGGAATTCTCAATTGCATCTTTCGTTATTGGATAAAGAAAATAATGGGAAAAAATATACATAAATAATATTTCATTGACAATAAATAAATCTCATATTTTTATCACAATTTTTTTCTATGCCATATAATCCTTTAAAATACTTCATCATTTTTTTTTTTAAGAAAATCGACTTCTTAATTCTTTTTTTATCAAAATATTTTTAGTCAGGATAACAAAAAAGGCTAAAAGGAGGTAAGTTTTTATAACATATGTAATCACACACAAAAGCAAAAATGATATATAAAGGCGCAAATAGTAAAACATGGCAGCTACTTTTATGAATATAAGTATTTTGCTTTCTCAGTATATTTTATTGTTTTACATTATATCTATTTCTAACATAATTTGAAAATCACTAAATGAAAAAAATATGATTTTCAAATGTATTTTTTAAGATTGGTTAATTGTTTATTAACGTCACACTTAGAAGCAACACGAGATCTATTGGCGTCGGATCTCGCAATTTTGAGCCTCTGTCAAATGACGAGGATGACACCTGAGCTCAAACCCCACTTTCCAAACTTCCACACCACGCCAAACGTGAGTATTTAGAGCCTCATCAGATTAAAGGTGCATCAGCCAAGCTACACGGCAAATCTTTAGTGGCATCAGGACTCGAACCCACGACTCGAGAAAACCACTTTGGCCGCAAGCTCGCTGTCATGATCAACGATTACCTTGGAGTTTATAACAAGATTAGAATATTATAGGAAGACATTAATCAAGAAAACTGAATCAGAATGAAATAAAGCACTTAATTTTTTGAATTTAAAAAAAATTTGAATTACTATATTTAAAATATTATATATACTCAATACTACACCAGTCAACGAGATTTATCAATTTTCAATTGATTTCCTGTAAGAAAATATAACACGCTGCTTTCGAAATGTTTGAAACTATGAATCTATGAATAAATTATTACTGGGCCTATAAACTGTTATATACTATTACTGAGATCTTATATTCTGAAACTTTATGAAATAATTACAATAATAACTGAAATAATTACAATAATAACTGAAATAATTACAATAATAACTGAAATAATTACTTTATGAAATAACATGAATTTTTAGCAGCATAAAATATTCTTTTAAATTATTTTATGGCTTTAATTTATTTAAGTAAATTTATTTTTAGAGAAACAAATTAAACTGTTACAAATGGAAAAAAATATGAAACATGACGGGTAATTAATATTCTTATCGCAAAACTAAAAAATATGAAATGTTGTCGAACATGAATTTTTAGCAGTTAATATACTCACCAGATAATAAATCGATCATTCTTAAAAGTAATTAATATTCTCAAACGAAACAGACAAAAGCTAAAATATTCACGTGTATTACTGTAATTGATTAGAATAAAAGAAATTTTTTAAGAATATTAATAAATTTTTGGAACTTAATTATTTTTGCAGATGAAACAGGGAACAAGTCTTTTATAAAACTAAATTCAAGCAGCAAGGAAGTAAATAAATAAATAATTGTAAGATTTTTATTACTAGATAAATTATCTTATACAAACCAAACATTTAATAGCTTTTTAAGAAGCAATCAACACATTCACACAAAATAGAGGGGCAGAGCAAAATATAGAGCATCCATTAATCATTTTAATTTATTTGAATAAATCCAATTATCGGCTGAAATGAAACATAGTTTAATTGAATGTTTTCACCTTGAAACATATGCGAAATAAACATTCAGTGAAACGGAATTGAAATCTCATTTAGCTTTAAAACACGGAAACTCTTCACATATTTATTCCACATTCTAAATACCTCACTTCTTCTTCATGTGTGTAGACATCATAAGATTAAATATTTACCCACGTGTTTTCAATCCTTCTGAAAAGCCATCATAAATAAAAGAGAAAAATTTGTCTTTTGGAAAGAGCGCGGTTAATTCAAATAAAAAGGGAAAGCTATTTCAAGCTTACCTGAAGTGTCAAATCGTGACTTACAAATCTTAACCTCAGAAAATTCGAGACTGAAGTCGTAATAACTATGATTTTCTGAGCGATTACCGAAACAATCGCTTTCGTTAAAGAGTTGTATTTCTTTTCTTTCGTGTTTTTGACAGCAATCTCCACCCCGTTCATGATAGTATTTTAGACAGTGTTAAATCACTCGAAGTATAAAATTACGCGCTTCATTTCATGTTTCTATCCTAGAATAGGCTAATAAATACTTCTCTGCCTGTTGCATTTTATTACTGAATCAGAGCAAACTTACACTTCCCAGACAAATGGTATTAGATACATAATGTCCCATATTGCGGGAATTTCCGACATTTTCTACTGCGTTAACCACAAAACGATCTTTAGAGCAGATAGAGAGGATGTTTGAGAATCACCTTAATATTTCTAACTATTACTTTTAATTATTTCATTAGTGACCAAAAGTAATATTTCATGGAATCATCAAAGATTTTTAAAAATTTAATCTTATAGCATGTATATCAATTGGAGAAAAGCGTGTACACTTTTACGCCTTATGATCTACTAATACAAATTCGTGAGCAAAATGAAGAAAATTTGCAAATTATATCCGAAGGTATTAAGTATACCGCCGAAGAATTATGTTAATTATCAGAGTCGAATATGTAAGCGTACATGTGCGTATCGGCCGAATTGCGACGGTGAGGGGTATAGAATATTTTGAAATGTATGGTTGCGCGGAGAGCGCTGTAAAAGTACGAATATTGAAACATTCCTGTATCAGTTTAGAATATGATTTGATGCTCACCGAATAGCTGTGTGGATAAGTCCTATTAATAAAGCCCTATACAATATATTTGAACCCCGATAGTTAGAATTTCTTTTACAAAAACGTAATTACTTACTGACTTTAGTGGCTATTGAAAGTATAATAGCACCGAGAATGAGAATTTCTTTTAAAAAAGTATAATTACTTATCCATTTTAATGACCATTGAAATTATATCTGAGAGGATGCAAGTGCATACGAAGGGTTGTTGGAATTTGAGTGCTCATACTCCTCCACGACATTCACCGAGTTTCTCGCAAGAGTTTGGTAAATTTTATAGGGTATATCACGTAAAATGAGTAGGCACAAACGTACGGTTGTCGGAAAGAGTCGGAGAATTGTCAATGGATTGGAGGCAGACCATTCACAAACGCAGATAGCTGCAGAGCTCTATGTAATACCTAATGTCGTCGGCAATTTGTGGAAACAGTTTTAGGACATAGAATCCATATCGAAAAGACCTGGACAAGGTCGATTAAGCTCTCATCGGTGAATGATGATTGTTATTTAGCACTTTCAGCATGGCGACACAGAATTGTTACAGCTTTACAGCTCTCAAGTGAGCTGTATGCTACTACTAGAAACTGAAACCCGCGAGTTTCAGGGTCTACAGCAGCCCGAAGGCTTCATCAGAAAGGGCTATATGCCAGAAGATTCGCTGTCCCACTGATTGTAGCACACAAAAGAGCACATTTAGCGTGATGCAAACAACACGCTTCAGTGGAATACCGTCCTTTTTACAGATGAGTTGAAATTCAGCCTGGACACTTATTATCGGCATGCCTGTATCTGGAGAAAGTGTGGGACATGATACTATCCCTCCTTCATCAAGGAAAAGGATAGTTAGAGTGGTGGTGTGTTATATGCACGAGCAATTTCAACATAATTGGAAATCTGTCCAAGCGCTTTGGTATTGTACAAGAGGGTATCGTCAAATCTTAATTATCAATAAGTAATAACGAAAATATATCTGGATAATATATATTGCAAATTAATCGATCCTTATGTAACTCATATTGTAAATTACATCTATTAAAGTTGATTTGTTTGATTTCACGAAGCGGTAGATTGAAGTAACCCGCAGTATCGTAAAGTTTTAATTATTTCTAAAAATAATCGAGATATTTTCTTATTTTCTATTCTTAAGACTATTTTACACAGTTACCATCCAAAGCTATTCATTTCTTCTAGTGTTTCTTGACCTAACAAAGACTGCCATTGTAGAAACTAATCGGAGATTAAATTTTGCTTTCTCCATATCGTGGGTTACTTCAACCTACGGCTTTCTAAAACGAAACAAATCAACATTAATAACTATAATTTACAACATTATATTCATAAGGATCAATTAATATGCAGAATAATTTTTAACCAGATATCTTCGTTATTTCTTAGAAATAAAATTTTACGATAACCTCCTCCCGTATAGGGAGAGCTCCCAAAAGATAATCAAGAAGAGAGTAGAATTCCCATTTAAAATGAGATAATGAAAGGTTAAGTATATTTTCTGTGGTTTGTCATAAATATCCATTGTCAATTTAACTGGATGTGCAGCTCTAGTGTAACGTTGCTCCATTCAAATGCATCCACTAGATTTCAGAACAGCACACCCTGCCTTTAAGCTTCTTCTTACAATCAAATAAAATTATTGTTTTCGTCTTATTCCATTGTGTTTATATACCTCATTGATGATAAGTACTGCTAGAGATTGCCATTACGTTTGAAGGGAGTAGTCACCAAATTTTCTTTCAAACCATTGAATTATTTTATACTACACTTTCCTTTTTCATTATCACAACTTTACTTGTCTAGCATATTATGCAATGATCATGAGTCATTTAATAATCATGCTTGTATGCTTCAAATACATACTTAAGTTTATTATTAACACAATTTCTCACCTCACATACAAAGAGAGAATGTTTTCCTGTTAAAGTTTTTAACTTGATATTTCTCGGAAAAAAACGTTTATTTTCAAATTAACGGAGTAAATAATATTTATAACCTGACTAATTAAAAATATGTTTATAAAGTGATGTGCGATTGCTTATGAACGTCGCACTAAACACGAAAGCAACTGGCGACGGACCTCGTAATTTTGAAATTTGGTCAAGTGATGAGGACAACATCTGAACTGGTGCCTTCCTCTCAAAACTTCCCCACCACGCCAATGGGAGGGATTTACAGACAGATTTTACGTGCATCACAGCCCCAGCTACGCAACGGTTCTTTAGTGGCTTCAAAGTTGGAACCCACGACTCAACAAAAACAACGCCGGCCGCGAGTCAGCGACCTTGATTACTAGGCTACCGCAGCCACGTTTATAAACTGAAACAATATTGAGTGCTGATTTATAGTTTTTCAGTCCATTAAATAGTATAAAATCTTTCAACTTACCTGTGTTGAAGAGAGAGCTTAACCTTTGCTGTCTTCTTGGTTGACATTAAGACTAGTATATTAATTGCGTTATGCAAAAAAAATTCCTCAGATTGATTACGGAATGATTCAAAATGTTTTTTAAAAGTAATTAATGAACTCGTTGAAGAGTTTCCTTTTGAAATAATGCATATGCACATAAGTGTGAGAGAAAAATATATTGGTTAAAAATGTGCTGGAGAGACAGCATTGTGTTGAGGATGAGCTCTTACATCTCAGACTGCGACCTCGTCAATCAGTTTGGTAACAGATACTTTGAACGTGTCAATGATCTTCACACCAAAAGATTCTGTAAAATAAAAACATCAAATAACTATCCATCTGTGTACTTACTTCAATTAAAGCTCCTTTGCCAACTTAAATTCAAATTATACAGAAAGAAAAATAAGAGGGTGGTTAAAAAAATACTCATTTTTCACGATAGAGGGCATGGCAAAGGCTAGTTGTGCTGCCATCTTTTAAATGGCACCAAAACGAACTAACGCTAATCTATGAGTTGGTTTGGATTATTGCTGCGTCAAAATAAGATCTGGATTAAATATTACACTCTGGAAACCAAGCAAAAATCGAAATAAAGATTTACTCCCCATGAATCTGCTCCAAAGAAGGTGAAGACGATCTCATCGACCGGAAAAGTTATGAAGACGATATTTTGGGAAATGAAGGGCTTTATGCTCGTGGAATTCTTTGAAAACGGAAAACCAATCGATGGACAAAATTTCAGTGAGTTACTTCATATCTTACTTCTAATACGGGTACTTTTTGAACCACCCTCCTATGTTTTATTATCTATAATTTTAAAGGAAATAAAATTTAATTTTACCAGAAACACATATTTTTCAATCTCCTGGGATATACATTCATACAAACTATGCATTTGATGCCCTGTTGCAAATACAAAGGATGTATTAAATAGTTTGTATGTGCTTAAATATGTTTAATTATTTGTGTATTTCGAAAATTTTTAGTGTTTTGTAATAATGACTCGGTATCAATTTTTTTTTAAATTTATACAAATAAATCCTAAAATGTATAAAAGAAATGTATAAAAGCAATTCAAACTTTATTTTTAATTTTAAATACAGTGCTATCTTCATTATTTTTGCTAATTGCAAATTTAATATCTTAACTAATCGTTAATAATAAAATATTCAGGTTCAGAATTATACGTTCCATCTAGAAAAACTTTGAAAAAGAGAGAGATTTAGCCCGCCTTTCATTTATTACGCATTAAGATAACTTAGACAATTAGAAATACTTCTAAGAAAGAAAGATAATGAAAGTGATATCTTTACATTTGTTTTTATAGTCATTTCTTTCTACTTGAACAAGATAAAATCTTATATCTATAATAAACAGATAATTTAATTAGTAAGCATACATCTTACTCATTCTTTCATTCGAAAATTTTTTTTCACATATAACATACAAATATAATTAGCAATTATATCCACAGAATCTGTGGAACGAAGCGATTCATAAAAAAGTATGAATATGGAATTTAAAAAAAAATTTAAAAAAAATTTTTTTAGCTTAATTGAGGTTTCTCAATAGAAAAAAAAAATTTGACATTTTTCATACGTTGAAAAAATAAAATATTGTCAACACATTTCTTATTTCATATGACTTTACTGTTGTTTTTAAAACATTTATATATTTATCACGCGAACAAATCTCTCTTCTCTTCAAAAACAACAATAAAAACTAATGTTATTTTTGAAATGCTTTATGTTATTTTTGAAATGCTTTATGTATGATATTAAAAAAATTTTACGACTTAAATAATAAATGTGCATGATTGGTAGTTTAAACAAAAAAGAATAAATTGTAAAAAAAAAATTAACAACTACTAGCTGTTGAAGTAATCCCAACAGTTATCTCGATCATCTTCATTGTTAGCTTCTGACCTTCCTCAAGGCCATCTATGGAAAAGAAGAGTTAAATCTGTTTACCTGAGCCGGCTACCTGCTGACAACTAAGGTTCACGAGACACCTTATACCACCACCTTCACTTTTTCCCCATTCCTCGGTGTAATATCTCGATGCGCATCCGTGTTTCATTTACTTACAGGTCTAAGTGATCGAAGGAATTATAAAGGACAGATTTTTTAGAAGAAGAAGGACAGAAGACACTTAAAAAACGCACAGACCATTTCTGAGTTTTTTAAAAAAAAAAGACATTTGTTATCTATACTAAATGAGTATTATTTTTTAAGCTACAAATAAATGCGGTATGTTTTATCGCCTCTGAAATACAGGCAAACCTCTATTTATCGAACTTAAAGGTTCCGGGGAAAAAAATCTACGTATAGAAATTTCGATATACAAAAAAACATACTAAAATTTTTTTCGTCCTTTTCTTATTAAAAACAATTGTGTATAGTTTATTTGAATAAAAAAAAAAATCATTAAGCTATCAAAGAAATTTATTTTAAAAACATGTGCGAAAATGCATATGCAATGTTACATCCGGTGAGTAACTTTCGGTTTTCAGTGAACTTCTATTGCTTTAAGAACCGGTAAAACAGTTTTTTCTTACTTAATTCATATCCTTTGTGAACAAAATACATAGGGACTTTTTACTGTAATAAGTAAACAGAAATTTTCAAACGAAAACTTGTGTTCAATAAGCAGAATTTTTTTTAATCGTGAAAATTCAAGGCTTCTACAAAAGTTGGAGTTATTATAGAGATTTTTGATACATAGAAATATTTGAAATAATAAAAGTTGGACTATATTTACGCCTAGAAATTACAAAAAAAAATAACAAAATATTACTATTTAAAAATAAAATCCCTAAATAAAAGGGCGTTTTAAAAGATTTATAAAATATTTTTGAAGGCTTTTTATAACATTGAATAACCGAAACAAAATTTATGATTTTATTGAAATCGAAATTTTTTCTAGGAGGAATGAAAGTGTAGATATATACAAGAAAGATCCAATGCCCCGAATTTCAAGACAAGATTCTTCCGGTTCTTGTATGTAGTATGTTCGTAATTTAATTAGGTTAATAATATACAATTTCAAGGACTACGATTCTTTTTACTCATATTTTTTGAAAACTGTCAACATTCTAATTGTGCCTACTAATGACGTTTTTTTAATAACATATTTTAGGAATGAAATTACAAAAAAGAAAAAAAAAAGTCACATCAAATTTTTTTTTTTGCAAATAATTTGCCTCCACAAACAATTAGGGAATTTTAAAGCTAATTTAAAGGCTATACATCTTAAAAAGAAAAGAATTATAAGCAATACGATTTCAATAAATATATAAATAAAAATTAATTCAAGTTACTTAAAATCCAATTAATTTTTCACTAAAGACACATTCTAATAACGAAATGGAGTGGAGAAAACAAAAAGAGAAAAAATGTTTCAAAATAAACTAAAAATAAATAAATAATGCATTAAATTTAAAAATTTAAAAAAAAACTCAAATGTTGGGACCGTCACTTTCAAGTGAAGAATGATAACTTCATTAAAAAAAATTGACATAAATTTATTTCTATAAATTTTGCTTACCTTGTTGTTGGCATTAGGATTATAAAATCTTTCATTAAAGAAACTTAATTAAGATGAATCGACGAAAATAAATTGAGAAAAAGATTTCTCGAAAGGGAAAAATAGCATGGAAATAGTAAATTTATTTCGAAATATTCTGTTAACTTAGTTACTGAAAATGGAAATATTACAATTCATTCCGCAAACTGAATTAGAAGTAAAATTTACGATGCATCTGTCATCTCTTCCTTCAACAAACAGTACAATTTACGATTTAGACTTTTTAAAAAAAAAAACAGTATAGAATTAATTTTTTTTTTTTTTTTTGCTGACATTCGCAATCTTAATATAAAAAAAACATCGAAGAGTAACTAAAAAGTTTTAAGTATAAAAAGTAATTCTATCACAAAGAGAAAATATTGAAACAATGTTATAAGTTGGCATTCATTAATTTCCATATCTTTCGCGAGCCGCTATAATAAATATCTATACAAACGTGGAGGGACTTAAAATATTGTCCAGAAGTAAAGCTACATTAAATACTACTAAATTTTCAACATCGACATCATCCCTTTATCTTATGGCTACGATGTCTTCATTAAAATTCTACTTAGAGCAGCAATAAAAAATTTCTGGGCTTACGAGTATAATCTGCAGTTTGAAATGAAAGTTGATACATTCGAAATTCTATTCTTAAATATCTTGACATATTCCGATAAAAATTTTACGTAATAGACCTGCATTCTGAACACGTGCTAATCATACTCTATCCTTTTACATCCACGTTCAAGTTTTCTTACTTAATAAGTTAACAACTGTCGGCAAGTGATATGAGTTTAAATACTAAAAATTTAGATATAATAAAAAGATAATGTAAGTTTTCAAACTTCGTAGGCGATTATTTTACGCTATGTAAATATAAAACGAAGTAAATCCAAATATTATCTCAAACTTTAGAATCTGAACCAGTATTATATCATAAAAGTAATATGTAAATATAATAACATAAATACATACGCCTCCTTATACAACCATCAAACTAACAAGTTTGAGGCAAAAGAATAAACTTACTTGTCATTTTGCTATTTTGTTCCAAAATATTATGCAAGTAGTGTAAAGAAACAGAAGGAAATAAAAGTTTTGAAAATTTGAAACAAGGATATTTTTTTTTTCAAAAATTATTTTGATAATTTTACACATTTTTCACTCTCGATTTTCTTTCGTTACGACGGAGTGTAAAATACTCACAAGACGTTATTTTTTTTTTTTTTTTTTTTTTTTTTTTTTACATTATCGAGGTTAAGAAACTTAAATAATGATTTTGGATCGTGAAATTATCATTTTTTCTAACGATATGTTTATTTCTTAGTGCACCCATTAGAATGTTGAGGAGTGAATTATACAATTTCAAATAGCATAAAAATTCTATATCAGCAGAAACTTGTGAAAATCTTCAATTATATTAATTGTATTTACATAGTCGAAGATAATTTGAAAAAAAAAAGTATCATAAGCAAAAATGAAATAAAGTAATTGCAGTTGAATTACTCACGTTGAGTATTATATAACGAAGGAAAAAAAAACTTAAAGCTAACGAAAACTGTAAATTACATTGCATTTGAGATTTATAAATATTGCGAAACAGTGAGAGAAAAATATTTGAGGTACAGAATAAATGTAAATTCTTGTAAGTTTGGAAAATTTTTAATTATCTATAAAAATATATTACTAAGGATGATTTAATAAAACAATGAAAAATTTCATTGCCAGCATAAAATATTATATTCAAGAATAGTTTAATCAATTCGAGAAAATATTTTGCTGGGTTTAAGAAAAAGTGAGAATATATATATGCATTGTT